>OX632360.1:8612642-8750142 GCA_951751655.1 Ophion costatus | reverse complement strand
AATAGATGTGTAATTAATTTCATGAGTGAATCACTTTTTCATACGAAAAAAAATGTTAAATTCGCGCATGATTTTATACCCGTTACTGTGGCCTAAGGCCTTAAATTATTTTTGGAAGAAAAAATATTCCAGCCTCATCCTGCATCGACTGTCGTCCGATATCGTCAATGTATCATCGAATGTACTCGAGTTCGAAGCGTCGACGTAGAAAACTGATAATCCAAAGCATTTAAATATCCGAAAGTTTCCTGCCAAATTTCAAACGATAAGGACGTTTTTGACATATATATGTATACGTCGACTTTTCGCTAAAATTTTCTTGCGACGAGTCGAAGAAAAAAAAGGCCTAGGGGAAAAAGCGTCTTATCTTTTTATGCCCGGCTATCTCTGTATTTACGAGGCCCGGGCGCATCGTTCCTGACTACATACTTTCATCCCGCATTATTCAAAATAAATGTCCCCAACCTCTTTCCATTTTTCCGCTTTTCCACTTCCTACCCGTGGTCTTGTCCTCGTTTTTTTTCCTCCGCCCTGCTTCTCCCCTCAAATTCCCTCCGGCTTCCTTCAACTTTTCTCCTGTCGACTCCGCGCTGAAGGCACTTTCGCGAAGAAACACATACACCGACGACAAAACGAATTTATAACGCGTGCCTCGAGATGTATTGGAGCGGGGGTAAATTTACAACCCTTCCTTCAACCCCTCAACTGGCCTCGAGAGTGAACATTATTTCTCGGCTTCGCTGACTTTTGGCTTAAAGTCAACCCAGCTTTTTCGACGATCCTGTCTCTAGGACGAATCAAAAGACCGAGGACGACAAGATTCGTTGATCCCCCAACAGCCCTGTTATCACTGTACATAGGGACAATAGCTGGAGGATGAGGTTGAAGTTTGCATCGTTCAGTCACAAAGAAAATTCTTACCAATTTCTCATTTTCATCAGTATCCAAAATCATTATTTGCAAATTTGTTGCATGGTCGCTAAATGAGAAACCTGAAAAATGTTCTCGGCATTCACGTAGCTCAAATCTGCCAAACGAAATTTGGGAAAATAAACAAAAATCACTTTCGTTGCATTCCAAAGATACAAACTTCAAAGTCATAGCTGGACGCGGAGTCGTCCGCCTTTGAGTAAAAATCTTATGGACATTTCCGGTTATGGAATGAGACAGATTCTTTGAATTGAATATAAATTTGTTTTTTTTTTTATCAATTTAATAATCCTACACAACCTGTTCGATGTCAGGCTCACAACAATCGCTTTCAATGTCATCATCGTCATCACTGTGGTCATCGGTTACTAATTTTTCATCAAGCCAACCATGGACAACCCGTTTCTGCTTGAAAAGACAGTTTTTAATAAATTTTGCGGTGTTTAGAGCCGGATTTGATGAAAAATAGTTTGGGAGCTAATAAAGGCTTGAAGAACACGAAAAAAATGACGTAATGTGGACTAGTTCGGTTTTGTTCGCCAGCTCCTCCATTTGGTATTGTTTACTAAGCGGTTTTCATTCAACATGATATTTTTACAGTTTGACAAAACATGGAATCGGGAGTGTGAGGAGTCACGTATGTCGGTGCGTCAGCGATGATTTTCTTCGCTTCCGGAAGTGGTCCTACACGTCCTAGATGAGTTATCTTAGATAGAATTATCCAAAAATAGTCAAACGTTTTTATTTTACGGACAAAAAATTGCAAAAAAAAATAAACCAGAAAAAACTGCAAACTGCAAGCAAAAAATAAAACAAAAAGAACTATTTAAAAAAAAAACAAAAAACTAAACTTGTCCTTCGACCGCGTGCCATCTTTTTATTTTAAGGATGTTGAGTCCCAAATCGCAAATGATGATAAAATTCTGAAAATTTGGTATGTTTTTGTATGAAGTATTTCAGAGGTCGTGTAAAAATTTCACGACAATTAGGAAGCTCGTTATTGAACAATTAACATTCACAAATTAAATGTTGTTTTATGGAAACTGATGTAACTTTGCAATAAGTTTTTTTTTGACCTCTCAATTTTATAATATCTACAATATACTGAAAGCAACGGAAGCAAAACGAAGTTTATTGATACATTTTTGTTTATTTCTTTTAAAAATTGTTCTTAACAAAATGTTAATTTTTTAATAACGAGCTTCCTAATCGTCGTGAAATTTTAACACGACCTCTTAAATACTTCATACAAAAACATACCAAATTTTCAGAATTTTCTTATCATTTTTTATTTCAACCCTTAAGGAGGTTGAAGTAATGATGATAGAATTCTGAAAATTTGGTATGTTTTTACATGAAGTATTCAGGAGGTCGTGTAAACATTTCATGACGATTAAGAAGCTATTTGTTGAACAATTAACATTAACATGTTTCATAGGGACTCAACATCCTTAAAATGCTTTCTTCTTCATTTCAGTTCGATTGATACACAATATTGTACAAAATAAAAATATGTTTGATTTTTTTGCTTCATGTCACCTGTTCTGTTTGCTCAACTTTAAAAATATATCATTACGTTCAATAAAGACCGCTTAGTGAACATACCAAATCTTAACATTCTGATATATTTAATATTTTTCGCATAAAAAATTGATGAAAAATCGAACATTTTTTAGTCCAACAAAGTACAAGTTCTTCAGAAACGGCAAAATTGGTCGATTTTTATCTACCGTTGACGAACGATCTTCTTGATCTTGAATTTTACGAATCTCGTTCAATGTCTCTGCAACTTGGGCGTCCATTAAGGGGCGAAGAGATACCTTAAGGCGAGGAAAAGTTTGCTGATTTTGATGATTTTTTTTAAAAGGACGTTTCTTTTGCCATTTTCGAGACCTAGAGTATATTTTATTAACTACTCTTAGCTGTTACATGGTATTTTTTAAAATTAATCTTGTGATCTTTGTTCAAACTGGCGCGGCGAGTAACTAAAAAACTAATCGACCGATTCTGATGAAATTTGGTATAAATCTTTTCAACCTTATAGTCTGAAACACGACCTTGAATGTTTTTGGAAATCAGGAAAAAGTATATTTTTATTACCAAATGTAGCCATCTTTTTCGGAAAAATTCAATCTTTAATATTTCAAAGAGTTCCATTTCATCGATTTTCAACATTTCTCACTTTTTCTTGGTTCGTATTCTGCATATGGGTGTCGATGAAAGAAAAATTTCCGTTGGTTTTTTTTCCGATTATTCCCGCCGACGCTACGTGTCACACCGTCCGACAACATCCACGGCAACCCCTTTAAAAGCCCGTGCCGTATCTTCGCCATTTTTAAAGATAAATTAAAAAAAATACTATAAAACAGCGAAAAGTAGCAATAAATTCGCGAGTCTAAAAAATAGTCTAAGTGAATCTAAAAAACTCTGTCTAAATAAGTCTAAACAAAAAATGGTGGAAAAATGTTTGCTCCTAAAAAAAAAATCATGAAAATCATCGATTTTATTCTCACCTAAAGGTATCTCCCCCCTTAACAACGGCGGTTGAGCAGTGTTTCCAGCGGGTCGCGGAAAACATTGGGAACGTCGAGAAGGCGCCAGGGGAATTCAAAATCAGCCTCGGTGGCGATAAAGAAGGCGAGGGTACCTCGTAACACATACGCGTACCAGGACTCGTTGGTAATCCGACCAGGTGGCAAACATAAGGAGCAATATGCCTCATGACACATCCGGTAGGTTTTCACCGAGGCATATTATGCCTGCCTCACGTGAATTTCCGAGGGGACGAGAATATAATTATATTCTGGCATTTCGCGACAAATGGAACGGCAAATAACCGACGATTCTCCAGCGATAAAATAATTCCTATCCGAGAAGACTGCCGCCGTAGGAGAGCTTTCCCAAGGTACCAATTCCACCTACTCCACTTTTTCATCGTCCTCAAAGTTCTTGACGACGTAACGTCATCATCGAAGCGTTGGCGCTTTTCAGCCAAAAGCATTTAGACTCTTCGCTTCAAGCTCAAAAAAAAAAAAATTGCCAAAAACGGGATCAGAATTTCACGAAAGCCCCATTCTCCCTCTGGATTCGTTCAGGGCGAAAATTATTGGCGTTCCGTTTCGAAGCATAAATCTCCAACTGCGAATCGCAAATTCAAGGAATCTTTGATGTTACGCGCGTTCGCGAAAATTTCGAGAGTTATCAAATTATAGCTGGAAAAATTGAAACTCGAAAAAAATTATTTTGGCGATCTTTTTTAGCGAAACCATTTTTTTTTCAAACGTGAACTTTTTTGTTGCAAATGTATTTTTTTCAATTTCCCTACGTACTCGAAGGAAAATCTTATCTAGGACTCAAATTCTTTTGAATTTTTGGGCCAGGTGAAACATTTTAGAACTCTTGACGCCTGCAGCCTCTCTGTCAGGCAAAAGTGACTCGCTTCACCCAGCTCCAACTCCGCCATTTTGGTACCAAAACTTATTAAAAAAAATTGTAAAGATACTCGAAAATGTGTAGAATAAGGGCTTCCAAATTGAACGTTCACTTCATTAACTGGGTATTTGTAAACAATTATCGAAATTTAGCTTGTTTCCAGGCTCTAGACTTCCTCCCTTACCTCGCTCGCGTTTTGAAATATCCTCTTTTAAAATAAGCTACTAATTTTAACCTTTAAGGTTATGGCTTGTTGTAACAGTCGAAAATAGCTCGCTTTTGGGATTTTATTCGAAAATCCTTATGCTAAATTTCGAGAAAAATGAAGTATCTGAAAAAGTATCATGTGAAGAACACTCTGTAATTTATAAAACGTCTTTTAGGGTTAGCAATGCCCTTCTGAACCAGGGCATGTAATATAAGAAAATAACAAAAATCAAACAGATTTCATTACTATATTGGATTATCCTCGGATTAAGGGGTTACCTCCACTTGCGATTTTGAAAAAATCGTTTTTTTTTATTACATTTTTTTGAAGTATAAGTATCTGAGAATACGTCCTGAAAATTTCAAGTCGATCCGAACAAAATTGACTGAGATATGAGCGTTGAAAGAGAAGAATCCGTGAATTGAAGAACTGAAATTGAAACTTTAAACGCGTTTTTCTCAAAATGGCATTTCTGAAGTCGGTGACCAAGATTACTCGAACACTAATGAACCGATCTTCTTGAAATTTTGCAGGCTTATTTAATACATAAAAATGTAGTCTATAATCGTTCGATTTTTTTTTCGAAAAAAATGTCCGTTTTATAGCCAAAAAACGGCGGTTTTTTTCGTTAATATCCAACCATTAACTTTGACTGTCCGCCATTTTGTGAAAAATGAATATTTTTTAAAATCCTTCGATTAAAGACTAGTTTATACTTATATTTGACTAAATCCATCCGCATTTTTTTTTCAGATGATCCACTTCGCCGCAATGTTGGTCACCGCAAACCGTGTATATAAAAACATTATTTCCTTGACGGCCATTTGCCACTAAACAATGTAATATTTTTCAATAAAAAAATTACTGAAAGTTCTTCAAGATGTGTTCTTTAAGATGGTATATTGATCGATCAAAAAAGTTTTGTAGTTTTCTTCAAAAAAAAATTCATGAAAAAGGTCTTTTTTTGCGCTACAAGTGGGGGTAACGCCTTAATCAAAGCAATTCCCGAAGTATGAAACCGAAACAAAAAAATGGCGCGTGTTGAAAGCTCGCAAAATAAGGGAGAGTTGAAGCTCGGTACAAAGTTCAGCAGACTTTGGGCAAAGAGGAGGAAAACTAGCGATGCAAGAGACCAAGTCATAGATCGGCGTTGCAGAATTTCTCCGACAGGTCAAGATGAAAAGTGAGCAGAAAAAGGAGAGAAAGGGCGAATGATTTCGCTGGCTTTTACGTGCGCTTTTATCCACTGCTTTTAAGATGCTCCTTTATAAAATTACGTTTTTCATTCGGTTCTCTTTGTCGTTTTACCCCCTCCCACCCCTCTTTTTCCACGTTGTCTTTCGCTCCACATTTAGATCTCGGAATATCTACGCCTTTTCTCTCAATGGCATCCCGAAACGCTTGATCGACGCTATTTTTCCAGGGTATATTGAAAGGAAGCACGCGAAGAGAAAACAGCGCAGGAAAAGGTAGGGCGAAGCAGGAGGGTGTACATTTACGGTTCAGTAGAAAAAAGACAGCATCCCATCCGTTCAACGTTTTCCATCAGAGGCTGCGTGACCTCGCAATGGTGAAATAACCAAATAAGCCACGAAATGAAACTCGAGTAGAGAAAAGTTACGGACGGTGGGAAGATGACAGAAAGAAAAAGAGCCCGAGATAAAGAGAAGAATGAGATGCGAGACTCAAGGGAATTGGATTTTGAGCGCTCTCGCATTGAGCCATACGGTTGTACTCGTGGACTCTGATAGCTGCATACGTTTAAATGGAAATTCGCGTGTATCCTGAGCTACGTCAATTGAAAAACCACGAGGGAAATCTCCGACCGCGTATGACTCTTGATGAAGCATCTCGTGACACAAAACCCCGAAGATATCGGCTACTACGAGTATTCCGAACGCATCACAACTGCGCCCTACCAAAAGTTATTTAAGGGGGGAAATCACAGTAAAATTTTCAATTTTTCGAAAAAAAAAAATTTCCCTTAAAAGGTGCTTTAGGGTCTTAAAAATAATATACCAAATGATGGAATACGGCAAAAGTGTCCGAGTGCCCAAATTTCTTGCGTTGAATACAACGCTTTCTCACGACGCTTCACTTTCGTGGATACATATATAACATAAATAGTGATAAAAAACAGTGATATTTGTAAATCATTGTCATTATGAGTGACACATCGTCGAGTCGTGTTAGAAAAGGGACGAAAAAGGATACTGCGTACGAAAATCGACTGTACGGTGCAGGCATTGCAGATTAGAGGCATATGAAATTTTCATATGGTTTCTCAGTACTTAAAACTTTAAACGCGTTTTTCTCGAAACCACTTTTTTTGAGCTCGCCGAAGACATAACTCGAGCAAATCTTTACCGATCGACTTAAAATTTTGACAGTAGCTTCGAAACATCTTTCTCCACGGAGCTACGTAGGATTTTTTATTTTATATCGCTTAGTTTTTTTTATCGACGATTTTATGGCGTTTTTTTTTGTTAAAAATTTAACTTTATTTTCAAACATGCACCATTTTGCGAAAAATCAATATATCGAAAAAATCCTACGTAGCTCGCTAGCTGTTGTTATATGGAAACTAAAAAATTTTGGTTTTTTCTTCCAGGTCAAAAATTAAGGAGTCTACGTCTTCGGCCATCGACACGCTTTCAAAAATAGGCGCCTTGGGGCATATGCTGCGCAGCCGCCATTTTTAAATATTGTTTATTGAAAAAATTACATTTTGTACTTTTTTGGTATTGCTATAAAACCTACTTTACAGATTTTCGATTGATACTTTTATTCAGCCAAAATTAATTCCCGAAAATATGCCTATTTTTTTGTGTGCTACTGTGATTTCCCCCCTTAACGTTTGAAAAAAACGATCTTCCAGTCATTATTCTCGAGTGCATGAGTTGAAGATTACACGAGCCAATGGTTGTTTTGGTGCCGCGGTGTTTGAAGCTGCAGCTTCAAACACGTATCAATCATGATTTCATATGAATTTGGTGGCATGAATTCAACGATGGCATTAGTTTTTGCCTTGAAACTCAAATTTCTAAAATATAAGATTAGCGAATTATACGTTACCATATTTTGAGGTTGTTTAGGGGCGTTTGAAGTTGTTTGACGTCGTTTGAGGTTGTTTAGGGTTGTTTGAGGTTTTTTAGAGTTGTTTGGGTTTGTTTGGGTTTGTTTGGACCCTCGAAGAAAATTAGGGTCATTCTAGCAGGAGCCCCACTTCCGAATATTTACCCCAACTTCGATCTACCCTGCACGGCGCGAACTCACAAACTCAACTCTAGTTGAAGCGTTGAAGTCGCTTAAGGTGTCTTCTCACTTTTCTTCACAAAGTGCACTGGGAAACAGAAATCGTCGAATGTGCAAAATGCATTCTGTTGCCTCGAAATTTTGTTGTTTTAACAGTTGCTCAGACATGCTAAATAAGCTACAGTTCACACCACTATACTGTTTTAACACCAACTATACTGTTTTGTTACGCCAATCAAAAATCAAGTTGAACGTATTTAAAAATACATTTTGTTAAACCGACTGAATTTTGGATAGATGAACGAATTTTTTTTTTCAGTTTGAGAAACCTCTTTTCACTTCTTCACTTTCTTTCACACCAATATATTTTGGCAGTATGTCATCTGATAAATGTACCCTCAACATTTCAAAGTGATCGGACTGAAATTGACGGATGTACGGACTGTTATGTTGAAAACCGTCGGGCCCCCGGAGCGGCGTCCGAAGTACGTTTTCATAGTCGGTGAGCAAAATGTCTCAAAAACTACTGCATCGATCTTCGGAATTTTTAGGAATTTTTCTTTATGGAAACAGATAGTATTTGATGGAAGGACTTTTTTCCTATGTATATTCGATTTGATGAGAGAAAAAGGAGCATTTTTTCGAAAAAATCAAGACTCTCACATTGCGTACGTATAATTTTTCTTTTACTTTTTATTTCGGTAATTCTTTCGGTTAACCATAAAGTAAACTAATATACTGACAAAATCTGTTCGGGTTTTTTTTTAATATTAGATACTCGGTTTCTATCGATTATAATTTAATCTTTTTACACAAAAAATGACAGAGTGTTCTTCGAATGATACTCCGTTCAAATACATAAATTTTGTAAAAACTTATCATCATGATTTTCTATCCATAAAATCCCAAAATTGACCTTTTTTCGACTGTCGCAACTAGGATTGACCCGTTAAATTCTGCGATAAGCTCAATGTGAATGAATCAATAATATTCCATCGTGATCATCAATACTTCTGCATTAAATTTCCAGCAAGCCATTATCATCGGCGTTGGGTTATAATTGAGAAACCATTTTTGATCAATGAGCATGTATTCGTGGCTGTTGTCCATACCCTGTCGTAACCACACAATTTCAGCACCCGCTGTTTATCAAACTAAAATGCGTCTGACAACCGAGGCTGCAAATATAGCACACATAAAGTGTCACATATTTAAACATATCAGCTTCTGTCCCCCTGTTCCCAAACGCCTAAGCGGTGGACTACTCGTCACTGCAGATATCGTTAAAACTGTCGTGCCCATGTACGATGCAGAAACGACACTTTGCCTGTCGATATATTAATTGAAACAGCAATGACGTGAAATTGGCTTGAGTGACTTGTCTGCGCTACGTTTCTCTTCCATTTCCATGTGCCTGTCGCAGAACGTGCATGAGACATTCAGGATCAAATGCACATATACCTGCGAAACTCGCTACCATCGTATGTTGATTATTTTTTCCCCATTGAGGGAAAAAAGTGTGCGATGGCGATTGACAAGATTCTGCCACATGTTAACAATAACATAAAATATTTGGTTACATTTGTTTTCGCAATAAGCCGTGCACGACGATACCTGCCACGTGTACACGACCTCAATGAAGATTTTAAATTAATCCAGCAGGTAAATATCGATTGGTTGTATTGCGTGGTGTCGTTAACGTTACCTTATCGCCCTTTTGCAGACCGGCTTTCTCGGCTGGACCACCGGGTACGGTGCAAACGATCGCCGCGTACATTCGTCCATCCAAACTCTTCTTCCCACCAACAACTCGCATCCCGAATCCTCGCGCTGTAACGAGACCAACAAACGGAAATTATTCCACAATCTATTTTGCAGCTGTTTCTATCTATCAAATTTAGCAGTTGGTTCCCACAAAGTGATATTATCAGCAACAGATTCTATTTTATCCCATTTATCGAGCCCCGTTCCAAAATCTTGAAACCTGATTTTGTTCTAAACAGCAGAGATCATCGGTGAGGCTGTATAGCGAAAAAAATTGGCTTAAGGGCGGGGTAAAGTATTTACAATTTTTTTTTTCATTAAAAATTTTTTTTTTTAATTAATGCATAATATATCAAGAATATTGTGTTAAAATTTCAAGTCGATCGGAGTAAAATTGACGAAGTTATGAGTATTTGAGCGTCTATTGCTCCATGCCGGGTTTTATACCTGGGCGGCAGCTGCGCGGCGCGCTATTGTATTTTTCGACCCCGAATAAATTTCTTGATAAACGGGCCTGTTCCGGTCTCGTTATGTATATTCGAAGCATGGTGTATATTAGTATACACATTAGTCTTACACATTACTTATTATACATTTTTATACTTATTATAATAGATTAATACACATCTTGATGGAAGCCTTTTGCTCTACGGACCTGGCATCGACGACTTTGAGTGAGTATAAGAAAATTATCGAGTTTTACTTTGAATTTCTAAAAATTCAAAGATAATTGAAAAATCTGAAAAAATTCATACGTATTCAGAAAAATGAACGAATCACGAAAAAAATTGGGTTGCGGGGAAATTTGTTGACTAATTTTTTTTTTCATCATTTTGTTAATAACATTTTGGAATTATTATTATGCAAAATTAATCTTTTGAGTACCTTTAATATGCATGAATTTTCTCAGATTTTTATGCAATCGAGAAGTGTTCTCAAACTTATGTGCAATGAGCGCTAAGCGACCAAACTCTTCTGCGTTTTTCAAACCGTTTTTCTGAGACTTGTCATATTTGAAGTCCGTGTGCACGATAACTCAAAATCTACTGGACCAATCGCTTTGAAATTTTGCACAGTACTTCTTCACATAATTCACCAGGTATTGTCGAGAGCTTTTTTGTTTTTGTGAATAATCACTAATTTTTCAACAACAAATTAGCCGATTTTTTTCAGCGCAAATCGGGTTTTTGGCTCCCAAGTGCTACGAAAAATCGAAAAGTCGAAAAAAAAAAATCCTCCCGTCATTACCTCGAGAAACATCTCCTTTAACAAATGCATTTTGATTTTTTTGTTTCCAATGATTCTGTTGCGAGTTATGGTGCACACCGAAAACCAACTTTTTTTCGAGGCGCCTCCGGGGTTTAATTTTCACTCGCTCAATTTTGAATATTTTGCAATGCAAATTTAGGAGAATGTTGTTCAAATGTTACTTTATTATATGTAAATTTTTCAATAAACGAACACTATTCGTTACGCCAAAAAAAATTCTTAAAAACATGCCTTTTTTCGCCGAATTAACTTTACCCCGCCCTTAAGATCGTTCCACATTCATCGTAGACTATTCTGTATCGATTTCAGCAGAAAGCAGAACGGCCCGACCACCCTACCCCGTCGACTGATTCCTCCTTTCGCCGGCTGACGTTCGCGTCACAGAAGGTAAGTACGACAATAGGGTATTGGGTACAGCCGGAGTAAGATTACTATCGAGCAGCAGATGCTTCACTTGCTCGTTGCTTATGCACGACCCGATCCGCCTTAAACAGCCACTATGGAAGACATGCTCTTGATCCGCCCATATCCATTGTAGAGTACTCAAAGGCATGAGAATCCAAAGGGCTTCCAAGTTCTACGAATACCTGCTCCCCTGTGCGGTGTTAGCGAAGAAAACACGATGCATGGGTTTACCGATTTGCGACACAGATACGTATTTAGCCAGACACGTGCATTCGCGGTGGTATCCAGGACGGATTGAATGCAGGACTCGAAGGTGACCTGGTAGCTCGTGCGGATATGCACCCACCGCGTTTAGAGTAGCACACAATAGTGCGGGAACATCCCGGATTTGAGATAACCCTATCAAGCTGCCACCGCGTTCTGGCGAGCCTTCCGACCTGCCGCGAACACTCGCTCGCTCGTGTGATGCGCGCATCTGGCAGCGGAACATCCAACCCTTGTCCCGCTTCAGCCCGTACCGTCCGTCGTCGCTAAATTGTGGCTTTCTCGGTCTCGTTGTCCCTCCCTGACTCTCCGAAGCGATTATCAACAACCCCCGCCTCCCCGTGGTTGCCTTCAATGAACACGAAGGAAGCCTCTTTCGCGCATGATCGCAGCTGTTTTCGACCGCATGCAGCTGCTGCACCGTTTATCGTTAAAACGCCTACTTGTCGTGCGAGCTTTAGGAAGCAGGGCAAAGCTCTGCGCATGGATCGCCTCCTGAGAGCAGCGACCAATTTGGCGCAAGTTTGATTTGCAGCAGGACGAATGACATGCAAGATAGAGGAGGACATAGCAGCTGTTGGGATGACATTGCACGGGTAGTTAAACGCCACTGTTCGATGCAGTGGTACTTCAGTAGCTCGCTAGGAGTTCGTACCTCTAACCCAGTAGCCTGACCAGTCGCCAATGGCTCCAGTGAGCATCCAAAATGCTTCGGCCTTCTGCTGCAGGCTTCATCCAGGCCGAGCACCCACCACGTCATGGTAGATTTTCCTCACTCCGGTGAGCGGCTTTCGCTCTATTAGCTTACCTATTCAATGGACGCTCTGTTAACTACGCGTACAATGTCCCGCGAGCTTATGTGAAGCTACATACGGCGCTCGAAGCCAGGCGGCCGGGCCTGGCAAGCTCGCGAGCCTTGCTGACAACGATTGATGGACGGCATGTGTCCATCCGTAATAATAGGAGACGTGCGCGAGACAAAGGGGAAAAATACAACTGGAAGCTTGAAACGCAATCTCGCGGAGTAGCTAGGGAAGATTTTATACGAGCCAATGTGGACGACACGGCGGAAGGGACGTTTGGCGAGACAGACAGTTGTACATTTGTAACTGGACCACCGAATTACCGTTGTGTCGCAGTGCAAAATCAATGGCTTCGATTTACAAGATTGGCATTACGCGTATGGTACCTAGCTGGGAATCGGTGAACATTGGATTTTCTCCGAGTATGTAGTAACCCATCGACAATGCGTCAACTTTCAAAGGATACGTCATGGTGATCATTGAGGCGATATGACTTACTCTGGGGGTCGGGGGGGGGGGGGGGGGTATCAACGCAGTTTCAGCGGGACATGACATCGTTAGGCCAACTCGAGAACACCCTCGTTTATCGGTAACCACACGTTTTCCGTGATTATTGCCTGTTGGACGAGAACGAACACGCGATGTTGAGGGGAATTAAAGTGGGAAGGTGAATATATGTGCGATCGTAGATAATTTGCTGCGCGTAGGGTTACGGAAGTCTCGAGACGTTAACGATAAAATATCCGGAACGGACAGGGGAACGTGATTTTTATGCGTGCAGCTGTAATAACCACCGCCACCACCCTCGATTATTACGATTACGAAAATTCACGGTGGCACGCGTAACCATCCATGAACGTGAAAAATCCTCCGGGAGGTCGTTACTTTTCTGCGACAGTAATAACGGACCCTCGTAAAAACGTTGCGGTGATAACCGTGAGCGTTGTAACGATATTTCGGTTGGAGTTGACAGCGAACGAATGAACGCCGTAAAAGTAGTAGCTTGCAGCGGCCGGACATTCGCCAACGTTCCAGACCCTTTTGACCAATTTTTGCCACTTTTGATTCAACAGTGGAGAAGAGATAAAAAAAATATCTTGAGGGGGAGATACGTTTGGACGAGGAAAAAATGTGCTGTCTTTCATTTTTTTTTAAAGATTTTTTCACAATTTTCGAGACTTTGGGTATGTTTTGAAAGACTTAGGGTATGTTTGGGAAGACCGTGAAATGCCTCCGCCATGTTCGAACATTAAAGAAAAATACCGTGTAACAGCCAAAAGTGGTCATCAATACCCCAAGTCTCAAAAGTGGTGGAGAAATCTTTCCTTAATAAAAAATCATGACAATAAGCAATTTCTTCGTCGCCTAAAGGTCTCTTCTCCCTTAACGAATGTGGTGTTCCGTGTCTAAATGAAAACGGGGCATATCTACTGGTCACCGAATCTCCCAAATTGGTTTAATTTCTCCAAACGAAAAGTCGATACAACAATGCCATTTAATTCTTCACCTATCTTAATCGAATACCCGACAAGATGACATGTTTGGAAATTGTTGAACAATTTCGCAGTCGGTAAAGCGAAAACCACCAGGGGTCGTGAAACGCGTGTGGGCAAACCGCGTGAACCTCCAACTCCGAATGTCCACACACACACCTATCAATTTTGGTATAAACGTGTTACAGATCGATTGGCAGATTCGCGATAATCACCTCGTTAATTTAATCGCGCTAGGATATCAAACTCCCCGTTACAATGTAGCCCAGCCTCGACCTGCCCGCCTATTATATAGCTAATACAGTCACCAAAATCTAATTAATTATCGACCACACTTGAATAATACAGCAGACAAACGATTCGCGTTCGAATCTTCCATTACGGACACTTGCTGTGTTTTTTTATCGTTATTATTCGCTATCATTGCTGCTACGAGGATGCTAGGAATTACCAAAACAACGCTGTTGTAGCTATGAGTTCGAGTCCCAATTTCCGTAGCACAATGGCGAGCCTGCTGGATCCTTCAATACTGCATGAAAGCCTATATTCCATAAATAGCACATTGTTATTGCGTTCGTCACCTTTCGCTCTTACGCTTCCAGGATGTAGGATCAATAAGTATTGGGAGCTCCAGGTCGCGAATACGTATTCAGTAGTTCGCAGGACTTTCCTGTACAGATACACGAATCGCCATGGGAATAATATTCTGCTGATTGGCAATGGCAACTGATTTGATCAATCACACCCCAATGTGGCGAAATATCTTTGATCTAGAGGCTTCGAAAAACTCTAAGCAGCGTCCCTTCGACGAGAATAGGGTTTTAAAGCAATTGGGCAAAGAATTTCATTTGAGCTAACCTACTTCCACCGCTCTTTCGGAGTAGAAATTGTTACCTTGAAGTTGCAAGGACATCATGATTGGGTTCAGAAAAAGATGTGCTCCGACTGAATGAAAATGAGGTTCGGGCTACTGAATTTTCGAGATGTATAGTGTTACCGAGAGACCAGACACGACCATATTCAACTCGCACGATGATTACGTCGAGGGTCCTTTTTCATACATCGCAGAAAGGCCTGAGTGGACGTTGCTAGGACACGTTTTGATCTTTTTTGGTGCACTGTGACCCATGCTGCCCACCCACGCTGTGCGACTCTTACAAGTATGCATGAGGTCGTCGTTGGCCATGCGCACCTCGTATTCGGAGAGTGAATTGGAGAGCTTGGGGTTGCTGTTGAATCAAGGCGTTTTACCTTGAGGGTCAATCCTTGGGGCATGCAAAACAGGACAGCCCACGAATAGGAGTGGGTAAGTTTAATATCAAGAGGAACTATTGAATAGAAATTGGGCAATTACAACGCAATACGTCTATCCGCCGCAACAAACATTTGCTATGGTACCAACGAGAATAGCGACCTCTGCGTCTTTAGAGGCTTTCATGAAATTGAAGTTACAGAATGCCGTTGCTCATTGTAGCATTCCGATAAGTTGAACTCGGTGCACATCTTTATCACTTTCTAGGTAGGCAATGTGCTTCTTTTGATGACCTGCCAAGATTGGAGTTGAAGATTCCAACTGCTCATTTTACAATTGCGCAAAGATAAAACAGTTGCACATCTCTATGAATTTCTAGGTAGGTAATCTCTATATTTTGATGGTCCGTTAAGATTGGAGTTCAAGATCCCTGTGGCTCTTCTTAGCATGCCATCATGTTGAACTCGTTGCTCAACTGCATAACATTCTAGGTAGGTAATCTGCATCTTTTGATGGTCTGCTAAGATTGGAGTTCAAGATCCCTATAGCTCTACTTACCATGCCATCATGTTGAACTCGTTGCCCAACTATATGACTTCTAGGTAGGTAATGAGCGTCTTTAGCTGGTCTTTTCAAATTGTCGTTAAAGCTTCAGTTTTAAAGTTGCTTCTTTCAGCATTCCAGTATGTTCAACTCGTTGCACATCGTTATGAGATTCTAGGTAGGTGATCTGCATCTTTTGATGGCTGTCAAGATTGGGGTTGAAGATTCCAGCTGCTCATTTCAGAATTCCGAAAAGAAAAACCCGTTGCACATATCTACGACTCTCCAAGTAGTCAATCTGCATCTTTTAAGGGTCTGCTAAGGTACAAGTTGAAAATTCCAGTTGGTCGTTCCAGCATTCCTACATGTTGAACTAGTTGCACATCTTCGTGCCTCTCTAGGTAGGTAATCTGCATCTTTGGATAGCATGCAGAAGATGACCAACAGCATCTTAGCATGCAATCATGTTCGACTCTTTGCTCATCTTTATGACTTTACAGATAGGTAAACTGCATGGTAAACTGGATGGGCCTTTATGATTGGAGTTAAAAACTCCCCCAGCTCATTTCAAAACCCCGACAAGTCAAACTCTCGCACCTTTTTTTGACTTTTTACTAACGATTCTGCTCGTCTGCAAGAATGTGCAGCCTAAATCGAAATGCCCATGAAACATTTATGATCCTTGGACCTTCCACGTTCCTCCAGCTTCTACGTCGACACATGATAATCTTGTGCAGCTATGGGTCGTATCGAAGCCCGAGTGCATCGAGCAGCCAGTTTAGAAGGACTGCTTAATTAAGCGTTTATCGCGATTGGAGTGGAAGCGACCAAGAGAGAGGAGTGGGAGGAGGAAAGGGAGGGAGAAATTGACAGAGTGGAAGAGAATATAGGCGATTTGGAGGTGAGGCGAATAACATGGAGATGGAAATGAGACGAGACCGGGCATATAGAGAGCTGTGTCGAGGGGCAAACAGGGCTTAATTTTATTCCGATACACAGGAATTAATTCCACCCGCGCTCATTCCACAATTTAGCCCACGCACCGTTTTCCATCCACCTATCGTGTGCACGTACATGCGCGCGCATCTTCACGAGCCCTTGTGTACTGCACGGGTGTAGGATCGTGTCAAGCCTTTCATCAACGGTTCCACAAGAATGGCCAGTTTTCATTCACAAACCCTCGATATTTCCATTATTAAGGATGTTGAGTCCCAAATCGCAAATGATGATAAATTTCTGAAAATTTGGTATGTTTTTGTATGAAGTATTTCATAGGTCGTGTAAAAATGTCACGACAATTAGGAATCTCGTTATTGAACAATTAACATTCACAAATTAAATGTTGTTTATGGAAACTGATGTAACTTTGCAATAAGTTTTTTTTTTTACCTCTCAATTTTATAATATCTACAATATACTGAAAGCAACGGAAATAAAACGAAGTTTATTGATAAATTTTTTTTAATTTCTTTTAAAAATTGTTCTTAACAAAATGTTAATTTTTTAATAACGAGCTTCCTAATCGTCGTGAAATTTCAACACGACCTCTTAAATACTTCATACAAAAACATACCAAATTTTCCGAATTTTCTTATCATTTTTTATTTCAACCCTTAAGGAGGTTGAAGTAATGATGATAGAATTCGGAAAATTTTGTATGTTTTTACATGAAGTATTCAGGAGGTCGTGTAAAAATTTCATGACGATTAAGAAGCTACTTATTGAACAATTAACATTAACATGTTTCATAGGGACTCAGCATCCTTAAAAAAGACACAAATGCTTTTTTTATTCGTCAATTCACTATCGTTCAAAATTTCAAAATTTATTATTCCAGGGTCTCTCTTATCGGCCATGGAGCTCCGTATAGCAGAAATACATATGCCACTGTAGGGGCTCAACCGTGGCGTCTGTATAATTTAACCGTAGGCTCCCACCCACGCGAGGGTTGAGATATCGTATGCGAATAGCGGTAGGAGCCGGAGCGTGCTTTGGAGAGAGAGAGAGACGAGCGCGTGCGGATTCGGATATCCGATCGTAATTCCATGGTTCCGGTAATCCCCGAGGGAGCGAAATTCCGAGGCTGCAACGTGAGAGACACGAGGAGGCCAAACGATTACGGATTTTCCGGCATACGTGGAAATGATCAATCCCGATCGATCCCACAGCCAGAAATTATTTCGAACCAACCATTTCCTTACGCCTCTTTTTTGTCAAATCATCAAAATTTGCAGAGGCTTCGCTTCACTCGACATCGGTTCGACCCCAAAACTTTTCTCTTGATTCTCTACTTCCTTTTTCTTTGTTCTTGATCCAGTGTTTTATATACTTCACAATTATTCCCCTACAATTTAAAATAAAAAATGAGTAGACGAAAAAAAGCCAAAAAACTTTATTATTTCTTATTCATTTTTTATCTAACTCTATTCTCATCCGGATCGTTTTTTTCCCCATTCGAGTTGTCAGTCGGTATAAAAAAAAAATGCATTGCTCTTCAACGATGAAAAAGTCGACATCGTTGACGAGAGGCAAAAGAAATTAGGGGCCAATCCCGGTCGTCGAAGAAAAGTACACGTATATCTGTGACGCGGAGCAATGTAAAATTGAAAGGAAGTAAGTACGATTGACGAGGCGTTTTTTTTTCTCTCATCCCCTTCGGAAAAGTCCATACAGAAATTTCTGCACGGAGGAACTATAGGAGAGCAGTGTATAGGTGGGAAGGGAAGTAATTCCGGAGAATGGAGTCGAGTGTAAGAGGGTGGTTTTATACGTCCGATGGAAAAGCCTCTTTTTTGCTCGTGTCCATATAGTGAGCTTTCCGAGGAGAAAAATACACGAAGAAGAGAAGAGTCGCCTAAATAGCGCGCAAGTACATACATATACGTATAATTATATATATATATATATATTGTACTAGCCTAGCCCCTATATATATATATATATATATATTGTATTAGCCTAGCCTATATATATATATATATATATATAGGGGCTAGAATAGAGGACCTGTTGCGGGTAGAAAGTTCCAGCCATGAGGCCTCTCTTTCTCGTATTTCCTACCCACGTACACAGGAATACACATGAAAATCGCAGTGGCCACGTCGACTTGGCAACCGCCATTTTCATTGAATCAAAACTCCACCCTCCTTCGCCCGCCCTTATGACCCTCGCGAGCTTTTCCTTCTTTTTTCCCCTCCTTCCTTTCTTCACATTGCGGAGCCTTTTTCTCCACGCCGATTTCTTCGACTCCATCTGAAAAGTCGGTTCCGAGCAGGCTCTTGTTGCTGGCAATTAAACGATATTCACTTTATTCCCTCGTCTTTCGGCGAATCTCCGCTACAAACTGTACGCTTTTCTCCCGCTGAGTTTTACACGTTGTGGAAATTCCCGTTCTTCGCCCTCTTTTGTTAGGGGATGAACGCTCGAGGGTGTTTTTTTTCATCCCCTGGTCGTTTCGGATCTTTCGGGTGGGGAAGGTGATCTACGCGGTACGAAAATAATATCCTTGGCCACGGAAAGATTTATTAAAATCCTGGTAACGGTTTGAAAAAATTACCCTTCCCAGTGAGAACCTTCGAGTTCGGTGAGCACCTCGCATTTTTGCAACCATTGAAACAGGGGAAATAATTCATGAAAATATTAGGACGTTGAATAAGTTCTCGCTGTTTTTCAACAGATGGCGTTACGTGCACTGCGGGCGTGTAGGATAAGGTGTTAACGCATCTATGAAGAGGCACTATAAGCAAGCTTGAAATTCAGTGTATGTCATTTCGCCGAAGTATGAACAACGTTTTTTTTCATACTGCCAAATGTGTCAAATTTCATACCGAAAAAATGAGTATTTGCGGGGAATTTTACTGCACTACTTTATTTTTTTTAATATATTTTTTTAAATTTATTTCTAAAAATATAATAGTTTAGACGCTTCAAAAATAATGATTTTGGTGTGTTGAATTGGAGGCATTACTTCATGAAGACTCATGTCAGACGCTAGCTGAACTTGCAGAATCAATAGAAGTTGATCATACGACCGTTTCGAAATATTTGATAGCATTAGGAACGATTTTAGCATTTTAGTTTTGAAAATAATTTTGAAACTGCCAATTTTTGGTGGAGGAAGTGAAATACCTGAGATATCACCTTGACAGACGACTGAAATTGAAATGAAAATAAGAAAAATGTATTGGCTCATCGGCAGAAAATCAAAACGCTCTCTACAACAAAGTCTGCATATACAAATCAATACTCAAGCCAATCTGGACATATGGCATACAACTACGGGGCACAGCGACCAACTCCACCATAGAAATCCTACAAAGGCTCCAGTCAGAAATCCTCCTATCAATTACCAACGCCCCCTGGTTCGTCTCAAACGCAATCATACACAGTGATCTTGAAATCAACACTGTCAAAGAAGAAGTGAGCAGATTCAGCGACAAATATTTATTCAACGAGAATAAACAATCATCCTAATCAACTCGCGGCGAATCTGCTCAGCGAGGAAAACAGGACTAGAATGAAGAGACGTAAACACCAGATTTAGAAGCTCACACTGAATCCAAAACGGCAATGCAATAGGGACAAGCATCGTTGCATGGCGACTGGAAATATGGCAAAACCATCATACTCTGCGAAATTGCCGAATGCTATAAAAATAACAAACCGCAATTTAATAAATAACTTATTTTTGAATAAAGAAAAAAAATCAAAAATATTTTTGTTAATCTAGGCTGGGTATAGGGGCCTGAGTCAGCTGGATGTCACACGAAATGCACGCTACCCCCACTCCACTGCCACTGCGTTGTAGTAGGGTGGGGGAAGCTGCGACACGCTGAATACTTGCGATCGGTTGAAAAATGCCGTCTCCCCACCCAATTCTACTCTTGCTATTCATTTAAAAATTATATCACCTCAACGTATCAATATTTTTGGAAAAATAAAAAAACTCAACTCATTTCATTTACATGTACCGGTAAATCAACTCGTCAACACAACTCTCATATTATTTTCATGTACCCGAAAAGTCCGATTACAATTTCAATGTCATGAAACGGTTGCACTTTGTGTAATATCTGTAGATTTTTTATAAAGGATTAAGGCCTTCGGTTACAGTAGAGGGGATACAATCATGTGCGAATTTAACAATTTTTTTCGTATGAAAAAGTGATTCACTCATAAAATTAATTACACCTCTATTTAGTATGAGTATCAAGCTGTTAGAATTTTTTTTTTTTTTTCGATGTACAAAATGGCCGACTACTCGAAACTTCTCGAAACAGCTTTTTCCAATTGGCGTGACGAATAACTTCAACAATTTTCACTCGATTTACTTCGAATTTAAAAGTTATGTTCCTCATTGCATTTCGCAGAGAAGTGCGTACGGAATTTCTGATTGATCGAAAACTTTTCATTTTGTGAGCACTTTACGAGCAGTTATAGCGAAATTTTTCACTGAAAATTCATTTCTCAAGTTCAAATACCTACAACTTTTGAATAAAACAATATTTGTTAAAATCCCGCACGTACTTCTCTAGGTATTCTAATGTCGATTGACGAGAATTTTTATTTTTTGTTCTAGGTAAAAAATTGTGGATGCTAAATGTCACGCCGCGGAGCGCCTAAAAAAAGATAACAAAAGAAAATATTAGTAGTCGGCCATTTTGTACATCGAAAAAAAATATATTTACTAGCAGCTTGATATTCATACTAAATAGATGTGTAATTAATTTGACGAGTGAATCACTTTTTCATAAGAAAAAAAAATTGTTAAATTCGCACATGATTTTACATCCGTTACTGTGGCCTGAGGCCTCAATTTTCACGAAAAAAACAGCGAGAAATTATTTAACATCCCAATAGTATCAAGCGGGGACTTTGGCATGAAATTTTTGCAGTCAATTTATGATTATTACTTCCGGCAATAAGAGTACGAAAAAACGTTGTCATTTTTCCTAATTTGTCGTCTTGTATTTTGTTTGTTCCTGTCGACGCCGCGAGTTGGAAATATCGATAAGGTCCGCACAGCTGATCATGCACGGCTGCCTTCGGTCGCGTGACCATAGCTTTGTTCCATCGCGTACTGACATTCTCCCTTGCGTGTGGTACCGCAAACACAGCATTGTTAGCGTGGGAGGTCGTTGCCTGTACAAATTGTCCTGGTGCTCTCAACGTAGGCCTGAGTCACGGGAGGCTATACCTGTTGAACGCCTACAGCTGTGTGCAGGAGGCCACGCACTCACGACAGAGAGAGAGAGAGAGAGAGAGAGAGAGAGAGAGAGAGAGAGAGAGAGAGAGAGAGAGAGAGAGAGAGAGAGAGAGAGTGCTGACGTGCTACCAAACAGGCTTAAATGACGGGGTGAAGAGGGTGCACTATATACGAATGTAATAAGAGCGAAAATTGCCCGTGACATTACGGCACACCTCGGACAAGAGCAAACGACCAGTCTGCAGGCATACTAAATAGACTGGGAACGTGAATTTGAGGACTCACGAGCAGCGGCAAAATTTTAAGAGTAAAGCCTTCGTCGAAACACTAAACTCCGATGTATCGTACATGTGACGTAAAAGAAAACACCTGCTATAGGAACCTTCAAGTAAGGTGTAGTTTACCCCCTTAACGGGTTACCCCCACTTACGATTTTGAAAAAATCGATTTTTTTTATTGCATTTTTTTGAAGTATAAGTATGTGAGAACATGTCCTGAAAATTTCGAGTCGATCCGAACAAAATTGACTGAGATATGAACGTTGAAAGAGAAGAATCCGTGAATTGAAGAACTGAAATTGAAACTTTAAACGCGTTTTTCTCAAAATGGAATTTCTGAAGTCGGTGACCAAGATTACTCGAACACTAATGAACCGATCTTCTTGAAATTTTGCAGGCTTATTTAATACATAAAAATGTAGTCTTTAATCGTTCGATTTTTTTTTTCGTAAAAAAATGGCCGTTTTATAGCCAAAAAACGGCCGTTTTTCTTCGTTAAAATCGAACCATTAACTTTGACTGTCCTTCATTTTGTGAAAAATGAATATTTTTTAAAATCCTTCGATTAAAGACTAGTTTATACTTATATTTGACTAAATCCATCCGCATTTTTTTTTCAGATGATCCACTTCGCCGCAATGTTGGTCACCGCAAACCGTGTATATAAAAACATTATTTCATTGACGGCCATTTGCCACTAAACAATGTAATATTTTTCAATAAAAAAATTACTGAAAGTTCTGCAAGATGTGTTCTTTAAGATGGTATATTGATTGAATAAAAAAGTTTTGTAGTTTTCTTTAAAAAAATTCATGAAAAAGGCCTTTTTTTGCGCCACAAGTGGGGGTAACGCCTTAAGGGCTTACACCACTGTAAACGTCTAAACATAAGTGATTTTCCGCGATTTTTTTGGTGAAAGGTGTAGTAAGGGGATAATAATATTCAAGGATGTTATTAGTCATATCTTCAAGTGGATAAAAAAAAATACATTATAAAAGTATCCAATGTGGTGACGCTGGAGACATGACCCGCGAGGCATGTTGACCTCGTGACGCTCTGCGGCACGCAGTGTAACTGACGCAAATTTGAATTTGGAAGAAAATTTTTTTAAATCTATCAATTTACACGAGGAAAAAATATGAATTTTTGTGTACTTGGCAGGCAGTTAAAGTAAAAACTCAATTTTCGACGGAAAAAAGGACAATCATTTGTTAGTAACTAATGCTATAATTAACTCATGGAAAATCCCATACGTATTTTACTTTGGAAGTTGTTTTAAAGATGTGCTCAAACTTTGGAGTGTAAAGAATGAAAATTGTTGGAGTTATGCTGCGTGCCGTTTTGAAAAATTGTGTTTCGAGAAAAACGGTCGACGCCTCGCACACAGGCCAGCCACGGCCACCGCAGAACAACACGGGCCTGCGGACCTTTGTTTTACAGGTACCAAACCTTTTCCCCCCTTAATCTAGATGGTTGAAAGTATCTATTATACTAATTTAAAAGAAATCAATTTTTTGAAAATTCGACACGGTGTTAGCTTTTAAAGAGCTGTGACTGTCCATTTTCGACCGTTTTCTTTGGACTTTTTTTAAAGAAAGGAATAAAAAAACATGGTCAATAGGACTGTTAGGCTTTATTAGGTATATATTGAAGTATGTAAAAAAATGTATTTATCAAAAGAATACAAAATGGCGGGGCACGAGGAGCTATAGCACTACTGGTTTTCAGTCAACGCGGCACGCAGTAGAACTGTCGTAAATTTAATCCTAGAAGTAACAAGGAACATCCCTCAGGTGACACCCTTCGATTTTGTTGAAATTTGGATATGTTATAAAGTACCGAAAAGTAAGCGATACGTATTTTTTTTTTTTGATCGGCGGAAAAACGGTTTTAAGGGATGAAACCACCCCTCGAAAAAGGCATCTCTAGAGGTAATATAGCAGTTCCACACACAACGAGTACACCGATTTTAAAGAAACAAAAAGGAAAATTCTTCTAATCCGAAGCAATATGAAACATCCACTATAGTGACATTGCAAAAAAAAATTAAGGGATGAACCCTAGAGATGCCTTTTTCCGAGGGGTGGTTTCGCCCCTTCAAACCGTTTTTCCGCCGATAAAAAAAATACTTTATAACATATCCAAATTTCAACAAAGTCGAAGGGTGTCACCTGAGGGATGTTTTTTGTAAGAGTGCGATATTTTCGTTAATTATATTAGATTTAGCAGTCAAATACAAGGGGGAAGGGGGCAGGGGGTTGAGGTTTAAAGAACGTTCGTTCTTCCGACAATAACTTCCATATAAAAAGTGATATATTTTTTACAATTGTCAATTCATCGAAAGAAGCGCTCGTACTTGACTGTTGAAGCATTCTAAGAAGGTACAGTTGAAAATTTAAGTCGATTGGACGAAAATTGTTCGAGTTATGCCGTGTGTCGATTTCAAGAACATGGTTTTGAGAAAAATGTGTTAGAAGTCAACGGCGTCGACTCATAGTAGCTTAATGACCGTTTTGCGTGAGAAGAATCTTCGTTTCTGTTTCGCTAAAATCAATAAACTGCTTGCGGGTCAAACTCCTTGAAATCAACCCTTAACATATTTCACTTTAAGGGGTGGTTGCACCCTTCGAAACATTTTTTCGCCGATTGAAAAAATACGTGTCTTACAGTTCTTAATACTCTACCATATATTAAATTATACAATGGGCCCCAAATTTTCTCCCTCGTACGCGAATAGACCCTCTAGAAATACGTACTTTACTATATATGTTAACGAGATTTTTTTTCCGTCTGCGGTGCGTATATTCGTGTGTAGGTGTGTGTGTGTGTGCATTTGGGGGGGGGGGGGGGCGAGGGCCTTCTGTTAATTCCGGAATATCTGTCTGCGAAAATTAATTAAACAGGGAAGAGATTGCCCGTGGGTCCGTGAGAGGAACAGAGGCGGCCATGAGAGAAATGAGATTCGAACAATGAGAAAATCTGCTCAATTCCCTCCGGTCTTCGTTAACTGGTATTGGAGAAAGGGGCGTGGAACACATCTCTCACTATTCTATTTTTCTACATCATTTTTCTCCATCGTGCTGCATAGTGTCACTATATATACATACAGGGTGTCCTGTTATGAAAGTATAAGCCTACAACTGTCGATAGGTCACACCATGTCCTAGAGATATGCTGGAATTTCAGTTCACCAACAGTCCGACGGTTTTTGAGATAAAAATCATTTGCTTTTGGTTTTTCACATGTCACTTCTACAAATGATAACTTTTTTACCCGGTTTTTTGATAAAAAAATACTCTTGGTTATTTGTTTTATCTAGAAAAGTCTTCTTTTTAACCTTAAATGTTAAGGAAACTTTATGAAAAAAGATCTTTTCCAGAATTTTCATGCGAACCAATTCGTGTCAACTACTTTAAAAAGTTGCTCAGTGATTGTCGATTCATATCATTTGTAGATATGGCATGCGAAAAAGAGTAAAAGATTAAAAAAAAAATAACATAAAGCCTCAATTTTCGGGAACCGTGGGACTTTTACTAAACCGAAATACCAGCATATAGTAGGACATGATCTGACCTATCGACAGTTGCAGGATTATATATATAATAGAAAATGGTATATATATAATACGATTATATATATTATCATATATATAATACTATTATATAAAATATAAAATTATATATAATAACACTCTGCAATATAAATGATACTATAAATATAATATAGTGTTATTTATATAGATAACACTATAATATAAAATTATATATGTAATATATATAATAGGAATATATATATATAAATATATATATATAGTATCACTATGCAGCTCCATGGAGAAAAATAGAGTATATATATGAGGAGAGAGAGAGAGAGAGAGAGAGAGAGAGAGAGAGAGAGAGAGAGAGAGAGAGAACTATACGTCATCCAAAGTAGGTCTTCCTATGCTACGACTTTTCGATGTCAGCTTCCAGTACACGGTAATAGAAATCCGCGTACCACGTAAATAAACGCAAGGCTCAATATAAATATAAATATCTATGTTACCTGACAGTTCGATATACGGAGAAGCCCCACGAGTGAGAATGAGGCGTGTGAGCGACGTTTAATTATTCGATGCGCATTCAGCGAGGGTCCGTTCATTTTCCGGTCTCATCCAGAGATCGTGTACGATGGAAAGGTCTATAGGTCCATTTCGACCTACCTACGCGCATACAGAGGCCAGCTCGGGGGTGACCCTGACAAGTATGCGAGGCCTTCATAGCGACGAGGGACGATATGACGCGAAATGCGATGCAACGAGGTTAATGGTTCGAGGAGGAAGTGAATCTCTGGAAATAAGATTCGAAAGTGACGGCCGAGAACGTTGCGAGTAGAGAAGACTCTTCTACACGAGCTGCCGGCCGGTGTGTACCTAATTTCGCCCACCTGCCCTTGGCGTGGGAAACGAGAGAAAAAGAGGAAAATTTATTCATGACTCATAGCGTGCAGCTTTGGTCCAAAGGAGCCTGTCTTCAGCTTGCTCGGTATAGACGAGGCGAAACAGTTTGCGTTTTTCTCACTGCTCTTTGCGGAAGAAATTCTTATCATTTGGTGTACAAATAAGTTTTCGGCCGGAGAATTGGAATAGACGTGTGGAATATTCGATCGAAAAAAGAATTCCTTCAGATCTGGTGTCATGTAGGACCAACCTAGTAGGCTATTTTTTCGGACCAACAGCTCAACGTAACCTCAAAATATACATCGTGAGCACAGTGAGCAAAATGAGATGCAATGACGCCAATATTAGGCACCGCATGCTTTTCGCGTTCGAATTGAATGAAAAAATACTTCCGAGGCTGAAATGATTCGTCAGGCATTGGAGGAAGATGCCGTATCCATCAGTACTATGAAGAAGTGTTTCCAAAGGTTCAGAGAGTGGAAATTTCGATCTCAAGGATGGCAGGAGAGCTGGACGACAAAAAAATTTGAACACGCGGATTTGGAGCAGTTGCTGGACGAAGATCTTTGCTAAACGCAATCGGAGCTTGCGACTACATCAGGAGTTACCCAACAAGACATTTTCAGTCGTTTGAAAAACTCGGCAAGATTCAAAACGACCTTGTACAGACAAAGGACTCAGGCGGGGGAAATGTGTGAAAGCAAACGGAAATTACTTTCCCGATTAAAATGTATCGTAAAACGGAATCAAATTGACGTTAAGGGTAACTTTGACAGTTTTTGGGGCTATTTTAACAGAGCACAAAAATACGGTTTGAATGTGCTGCACAACTTTTTTCTATCGTTGCTCAAATTGGTTGTTCAAGTTGATTTTGACCTCAATGATACCTATAAGATCGATTAAGCACCTATAATAGTACCCTATAGGTACTTGATATTCTTATGTACTATGTTTCCTCAATAAAGATGACAATTTTATTATGAAAAATCGTTGTTTTTCATGCAATTCCATGCATAATACATACAATGCAAAATGATTTATCACAATGATGTCAAAGTAACCGTAATCTTTGACATGTTGCATTTGAATGCCTTGTCAACGAAACTCCACACTGGAGGTTATGTCGACGCTTAAAAAAAACACAAGTAAAATTGTGGGAAGTGGTGGGACTTTGCTTTCTTATACATTTGATAGCCAACGAACACGTTGTTCTATCGAAGCAAAAAAAAGTTGCAATTTAGCGTGTTCCAAAAAAGTTACCTACGAAAAACTTTCAAAACCTGTTTAAGGTAATCCCATTTTACAGTGCGTCGATTTCTAGTAAACAAATTAATTGTACGAAAGAAAAAACATTTTTTAGGAGGCAGTCGATACAATTCGTTTTGTATTTTTTGCTTTCTGTTGGCTGTAAAGCCAGGCTGACATCGTCGAAGTAGTCAGCGAGAAAACACGAAGATTGTAATTTTAAATATGGAAACACGTAGCGCAATCAGAGAAGAGACGTCACTCGAAAGTGTGCAAACGTTCTGAGAAACGCGGAGAAAATTAACGATGATGTTATACACCCACACGTACGTACACGTTCGTACATCTGATTGTCAGGCAAAGGGAAGGAGAGAGAGAGAGAGAGTCGAGACGTGATTGTGCCTCAGATTAAATTTACGACGAGATAATTTCGGGGTGTAAAACACGAGGAACACGTCTTGGGAACGGATTTATGAGGATCGAAATTGTGGCAAACCAAGTCCCACGGACCGAGGGTAGGAATGGAGGGCACCAGGTGCACACTTTGCTGCCGGTGCAACGGCACGGAGAGCAACTTGAATATGATGGGGTAATATGGAACACGTGCTATCGCGGGAACTTGTACATGTATGCATGAGTTTCTGAATATCTTGAAAGTGTCAGATAGCGAGAGGAAGAAAAAGTTTTCTCTCTCTCTCTCTCTAGTGACTTTAGGCTACAACGTCTGCTCTCTTTGTCTCGTTGGCTGCCTCGTTTGGTAGGTGTGATCTCAAAATACGACGAGACCCCCATCCACGTCGGGCATGATCGTTATTCCCAAAGTTAAGTCACGACTTTCCCATCGAGCTCTCAAACGCCAGGCGAATTCACACTTCGAATGCAAATCTCGTGGAAATAACGACACGCGAACCTCTCAACGAAAACTCGTACGTGCGAGCGCTAGGAAATTGGAAACGAGGATTAAAAAAAAAAACCCTCGCCGGAGGTGACACTCGTTCGAATGGAAATTTGTGAAACGGACGTCATTACTTTATCGCGCGGACTTTTTGCTGTTCTTCGAGGGAAGCGAAATTGCGAGAGTGGTTTATCATTTTTTGAGTGAGGAAAGGGAAATTTGGGGAATTTTTTTTTTGTCAGTTATTATTGTTTATTGTCGTGAGTGGACGATTATTTTGAGAACAGTGGAAGTATTGGGAAAATAATATGCGATTAGCTTCTAAGGATGTTCAGTCCCAAATCGCAAATGATGATAAAATTCTGAAATTTTGGTATGTTTTTGTATGAAGTATTTCAGAGGTCGTGTAAAAATTTCACGACAATTAGGAAGCTCGTTATTGAACAATTAACATTCACAAATGAAATGCTGTCTTGTGGAAACTGATGTAATTTTGCAATAAGTTTTTTTTTGTGACCTCTCAATTTTGTGATATCTACAATATACTGAAAGCAACGGAAACAAAACGAAGTTTATTGATAATTTTTTTTTTTTCTTTCAAAAATTGTTCTTAACAAAATGTTAATTTTTTAATAACGAGCTTCCTAATCGTCGTGAAATTTTAACACGACCTCTTAAATACTTCATACAAAAACATACCAAATTTTCAGAATTTTCTTATCATTTTTTATTTCAACCCTTAAGGAGGTTGAAGTAATGATGATAGAATTCTGAAAATTTTGTATGTTTTTACATGAAGTATTCAGGAGGTCGTGTGAAAATTTCATGACGATTAAGAAGCTATTTATTGAACAATTAACATTAACATGTTACATAGGGACTCAACATCCTTAAACGGAAGAAAAATAAAAATTGTTTTATCTGTTTATCGATTTCTAGTTATCTATTCTATTTATTGTTATCTGCGTGCAAGCTAGATACTCATCAAACGCTTTTGGAGAAAAGAACATTTACAGAAATAATGCTTGAGACGTTACAACGGAGTAGAAAAAAATGTTTGAAAGTTCTTTTTTATTGGCTCGAATGATGGACAAGCTTTACAAGAATGATAAAGAAATAAATTGGGAGGACGCATAATTCGGGCAGTTTTCATCCGACCGACGTGAAATTTTAAGTGTAGCTTTTTAGGTAGATTATGTAGAGAAGTACGTAGGATTTTTGCGATTCGTCAATAGTTCTCGTTTTTATCGACAAATTAAGGCGGGACACCACTGTGACGGGTAAAAAGATCGATTTTTTTGTTGTTTTTTTTTTAAGTATACATGTTCGAGAATATGTGAAAAAAACTTCAAGTTGAATTATTGGAAATTGACCAAGCTACAGACGATTCTGCGACAGCAGGTAGCGCTACGATTTACGTATCGTAAAACTTTCAATCGCTTTTTTTTCCCGAAACGACTTTTCTCGATCTGTACCTGAAAAAACCAAATTTTCCGTAATTGCACGAGCTACGGTTGCACGTAACTTTTTTTTATTCAGTACTTTTTAAGCTCCCGAATGTAAGTAAAAATTTCGCCTAAATTACACTTGTTTTTTGAACACCCGTACTTGTGTGATTTTCTTTCCGGAAAAAACCGACTTCGTACAACGGGAACTACATTCATATAAATTATGAAACTTGTTTACTTTCCTTTTTCAGACCAACCATTGTCAAGTTATCGAGCCGGCGGTTGGGCCACATTTTATTACAGAGGCTCTATTATACCTCAACAAAGTTGTTGATTTTGAATTTTTTTCGATAAAAATGTCCACAAAAAAGGTTCAATGTATGCTCGATAACAGAGGTTTTTTTCAAATGCCAAATAAATAATCCAGAAGACGAAAAAAAATCGGAAAAACCGACCTTTTTAGTCTCGTCACGATCCTCACTCAAAGTCGATTTTTTTGCGATAAATAGAGCGAGTTAAAATGATGTCACGATGCGAGAAAGAAAACCAATATTTTTCAATAATCATGGGTACTTCTCTAGCAAAACTAATGTAAATGACGAAATTTTTTCCCTTTTGTTCTGGGCGCAGATCCATAAAAGTTCTGCGTCCTCCCACGCAGTTCCTAAAAGACGATCTCAGTGAAGCTACGCCTAAGCCACCATTTGGTATTTTCTGTCGTAAAAATATTATTTTTTCTTATACGTCAACACATACAGAATAAACCCTCGAAACCTCATTCAGATTGCGTTTTTAGTATTCGATTTTTTAAAAATCCCAACGTCTTATTTTCCGGTGAGCCACATGTAACTCAATGGTTTTTTCCGCACAGGACGAAAATAGAGCAAAAGTCATGCATAGGGTGTCTCAAAATGACCTGACACTTTAATTTGTTAAGGCCTTAGGCCACAGTAACGGGTATAAAATCATGTGCGAATTTAACCAATTTTTTTCGTATAAAAAAGTGATTCACTCATAAAATTAATTACGCATCTGTTTAGTATGAATATCAAGCTGTTAGAAAATATGTATATTTTTTTTCGATGTACAAAATGGCCGACTTCTAATATTTTCTTTTATCTTTTTTTAGGCGCTCCGCGGCGTGACATCTAGCATCCACAATTTGTTACCAAGAACAAAAAAAAAATTCTCGTCAATCTATTTTAGAATACCTAGAGAAGTATGTACGGAATTCAAGAAATATTGTTTTATTCAAAAGTTGTAGGTATTTGAACTTAAGAAATGAATTTTCAGTGAAAAAATTCGTTATAACTGCTCATAAAATGCAAAGTTTTCGATTAATCAGAAATTCCGTCCGTACTCTGCGAAATGCAATTAGGCAACATAACTTTCAAATTTGAAGTAAATCGAGTGAAAATCGTTGAAGTTATTTGTCACGCCAATTGGAAAAAAGCTGTTTCGAGAAGTTTCGAGTAGTCGGCCATTTTGTACATCGAAAAAAATATATATATATATATTTTTTCTAACAGCTTCATATTCGTACTAAATAGATGTCTAATTAATTTCACGAGACAATCACTTTTTCATACGAAAAAAAAATTGTTAAATTCGCACATGATTTTATACTCGTTACTGTGGCCTGAGGCCTTAAGGGGTTTCCCCCACTTGCGATTTTGAAAAAATCGATTTTTTTATTGCATTTTTGTGAAGTATAAGTATCTGAGAATATCTCCTGAAAATTTCAAGTCGATCCGAACAAAATTGACTGAGATATGAGCGTTGAAAGAGAAGAAACCGTGAATTGAAGAACTGAAATTGAAACTTTAAACGCGTTTTTCTCAAAATGGCATTTCTGAAGTCGGTGACCAAGATTACTCGAACACTAATGAACCAAACTTCTTGAAATTTTGCAGGCTTATTTAATACATAAAAATGTAGTCTTTGATCGTTCGATTTTTTTTTTTTCGAAAAAAAATGGCCGTTTCATAGCCAAAAACGGCCGTTTTTTTCGTTAAAAACGAACCATTAACTTTGACTGTGCGCCATTTTGTGAAAAATGAATATTTTTTAAAATCCTTCGATTAAAGACTAGTTTATACTTATATTTGACTAAATCCATCCGCATTTTTTTTTTCGGATGATCCACTTCGCCGCAATGTTGGTCACCGCAAACCGTGTATATAAAAACATTATTTCATTGACGGCCATTTGCCACTAAACAATGTAATATTTTTCAATAAAAAAATTACTGAAAGTTCTTCAAGATGTGTTCTTTAAGATGGTATATTGATCGATTAAAAAAGTTTCGTAGTTTTCTTTAAAAAAATTCATGAAAAAGGCCTTTTTTTGCGCTACAAGTGGGGGTAACGCCTTGAACTATTTCTCGACCCGGAGCGTTTACAGCTTCCAGTGCGTCCCCGTTGATCGTCGAGAGCCCTCTATTTCGAATGAAATCCACGAGACGCGAATTTATCGACCGGTCCATATTCCCACCAATTTCCCTTTCGCGACGATTATTATTTCCGCAACTGCGAGACGGAATGAAAATGACAACTGCTCAGCTTTATGAGACGATTACTTCCGGTAGAATGAATTCCCTTACACGAAGATCGTATAATTCGCTTGCTGCGAATGCCGAGAAAACTCATTGACTCTGCGAGATAGCCAAAGCGTGTGACGTTATCCGTGTTGCAGGCACTGATGTAACATGGGTCTTTCCCGCCACAGGGCTTTATCCGAACGTCAGTCAATTCGAGCGAATAACCGTCAACGGTGCGCTCTCTCTCTCTCCCCCTTCCTCCCCCCCTCTCTTGCCCTAACACACACAAAGACTCTTTCCACCCTCCTGTCATTTCGCTTGTCATTTCGCTTGTCATGCCGCGCGCCATAATGTCCGGAAGTAAAGCCACACCGTCGAAGCGAACGCCTGAAGATATTTTCAAGAGTGGCCCTTCGGCCATGGCTATCGGTCGCTCTACTATCGATCTCCAAAATTTGATATCCACGTCGAAACTTCGAGGTGGCTGGTTTGGGGCTTGGGAGTAAAACCTCCTGGCTGCGACAAGCTCATACTCTAGTATGGATTATTCCTCGCACCCCAGTGGCCCGAATGTCCATCGCGTTAAAAAAAAATGGAAAACAGGGAAAGCGAGAGACGACAAAGGCCTTGGGGAAAATTCAGGGACGAAGGCCAGCTCGCCATTTCCTTTCGACGAACGGTGAGAAAAAAAACTGCGAATTAGAAACTTGCTTCCTCATTTTATTTCGCTCGCGAAAAGTGCTCGGAATGTTAGCTCAGTTTTGAGAATTTACCCTGGCCGGGATGACTCAATTTCGAAATGGAATTTTTTTTCACGACGCTGAGACCCTCCGTTTGAATGAAATGACGGTTTCCGATTTTTTTTTTTTTCAATAGACATAAAAATATGCATACGAGGTGTATATTTATTCTGTAGAAGCTAATTTTTCATAGAAATAGAATTTCATATCATCGAAGAACAAAATTATGTATTTTTATATTTTTATTACGTGAATAAAAAAAACATTTGTGTTACTAGCAACTTGAAAAGGTGTAACATTATCGATGATTATTATGAGAAAAACTGCGGCAGTGGATGTTTTATGCAAGTAAGAATGAAATTCTAAGTCATTCATAATTATGCCTACTTATATTTATGTCACGATGTTATTTATTATTGCCATTAATTAACATTAAGTGTTACCGAAATACGTCAGCTTCGCGGACATTGAGGTGGCAGCAATGCTCTTCATTCGCCAGTCAAGATTCGTGATCTTATATTAAACCTTGATGGTTCGATATCAAGAGACGCGGAAGCGTCTTGGCAGGCATCCATAAATTACGCAACGTAAAATTTCCCAATCTTTGACATCCCCCCCCCCCTCCCGCGCGTAACAGAACCGTAACGCATGGCCGGAACGCCCCCCCCCCCCCCCGCCCATTCCGTTACGTAACGGATGCTTTGTCATCAATGATTGCGTTTCTTTTTCAAAGTAATAACTAATTATCAATGGATCGGGTTTATACTCATTTTATGAAGTATATATTCATCATCGTTTTATATCAATTTTTATGTATTTTTTTTCTCCATTAACCTGATTTCGCGACGAAAAATTTTTTCTTCATTGTCCCATCGATAGCTTTATGGAAGGTTATTTGTAAATAAAAAGTCAACAATTTATCGATATCTATACAAATGTAGCGATCTTTATGTGCAGCCGTTTTTTTTTATTTAAGTTTTTTTTTACAAAATGCCGACGGTTTGGATACTTTTTTTCGATCTTCAAGGCCCTTTTTTGTACTCAAGCGATCTTTCAAAATAATAATGATCAAAATTTAAAAAATCGGCTACGTACAACCTTAGTCACTGCGATTACAAAAATGTTTTTAAAAAATTGGAAATCGGTTGAGTTTTGAGTTTTTTTTTAAGTTTTAAGTTTTAAGAGTTTTAAGTTTTTGAGTATTCACTGAGACAAGGTCGAAAAAAGTAGTTTCGAAAAAATAGCGATCAAAGTTTTCATTCCGTTGTTCTTGATATAAAGTTATCTTTTTTTGTCTAGAATATTGATAACTTACATTAAAGTATCGAGTCATGGACGATATGACGGTTTTTCATCTTCATTGCATTTCTCAAAATAATAAGAGCTCGTACTACATCTATTTTGAACGATGAGTTTAAAATTTTTAAACTTGAACATGCAGAAATTTTTCTATTTCTGACAGTTCTTAAATCGTGACATAACGCAAACCTCGACACCCTCCCCCCACATACATAGACCGTAACGCCGAACACCCCCCCCCCCCCCATTGCGTTACGTAATTTATGGACTGCCCCTTGACGCAAAGTAATAAAAAATATGGACACCATTGAGTACCACTGACACTGACGAATACGCCGCGACTCTTTGTACAGTAAGATGGGCTTAAGGGGTTACCTCCACTTGCGATTTTGAAAAAATCGATTTTTTTATTGCATTTTTTTTGAAGTATAAGTATCTGAGAATATGTCGTGAAAATTTCAAGTCGATCCGAACAAAATTGACTGAGATATAAGCGTTGAAGGAGAAGAATCCGTGAATTGAAGAACTGAAATTGAAACTTTAAACGCGTTTTCCTCAAAATGGCATTTCTGAAGTCGGTGACCAAGATTACTCGAACACTAATGAACCGATCGTCTTGAAATTTTGCAGGCTTATTTAATACATAAAAATGTAGTCTTTAGTCGTTCGATTTTTTTTTCGAAAAAAAAATGGCCGTTTTATAGCCAAAAAACGGCCGTTTTTTTTTCGTTAAAATCGAACCATTAACTTTGACTGTCCGCCATTTTGTGAAAAATGAATATTTTTTAAAATCCTTCGATTATAGACTAGTTTATACTTATATTTGACTAAATCCATCCGCATTTTTTTTTCAGATGATCCACTTCGCCGCAATGTTGGTCACCGCAAACCGTGTATATAAAAACATTATTTCATTGACGGCCATTTGCCACTAAACAATGTAATATTTTTCAATAAAAAAATTACTGAAAGTTCTTCAAGATGTGTTCTTTAAGATGGTATATTGATCGATTAAAAAAGTTTTGTAGTTTTCTTTTAAAAAATTCATGAAAAAGGCCTTTTTTTGCGCTACAAGTGGGGGTAACGCGTTAAGCAGACGACTTTTTACCTTTGAATCGACATTACGCGAAAACGCGGCGACGAATCGATAATGCAATGACATTTAACCAATGAAATGTGATTTCTGCCTATCGATTTTGTTTGGTTGAATATACACGGTGTCTCGTTGTGAATTCTGCAGGTGTTGATAGGTCATGTCGTGGCCTACTATATGCTGGAATTTCAGTTTACTAAAAGTCCCACCGTTCTCGAGATTTTGGGCTTAACGTTATTGTTGGAAAAAAATCATCTGCTGGACTGGACTGGAAGATAAATTAATAGGGTTGCTGAGAGGGGAGATAGATGTAGATATGTATAATTTTTTTAGGGAAATAGAAACAGAGTGTAAGAAAAGAGAAACCGTGGCAATGGAAAGCGAGAACGAAGAGTGTGGACGAACATAAAAAATTGTAAAACTGGAAAGATATAAGGTAGATTGTAAGAGAGCGATGTTAAGGATGTTGAGTCCCTATGAAACATGTTAATGTTAATTGTTCAATAAATAGCTTCTTAATCGTCATGAAATTTTTACACGACCTCCTGAATACTTCATGTAAAAACATACCAAATTTTCAGAATTCTATCATCATTACTTCAACCTCCTTAAGGGTTGAAATATAAAATGATAAGAAAATTCTGAAAATTTGGTATGTTTTTGTATGAAGTATTTAAGAGGTCGTGTTAAAATTTCACGACGATTAGAAAGCTCGTTATTAAAAAATTAACATTTTGTTAAGAACAATTTTTAAAAGAAATAAAAAAAAATTTATCAATAAACTTCGTTTTGTTTCCGTTGCTTTCAGTATATTGTAGATATTATAAAATTGAGAGGTCAAAAAAAAAACTTATTGCAAAGTTACATCAGTTTCCATAAAACAACATTTAATTTGTGAATGTTAATTGTTCAATAACGAGCTTCCTAATTGTCGTGAAATTTTTACACGACCTCTGAAATACTTCATACAAAAACATACCAAATTTTCAGAATTTTATCATCATTTGCGATTTGGGACTCAACATCCTTAAACCGTGTAAAAGCATTGTAAAAAGCCGAAAAGGTGATGCAAATAAAACTTACTATTACGATTTATTACCTGTGGTGTCTTGTGGTGAAAAAAAATTCAAAAAAATCCTCGAGCCTCAGGATAGTCTAGACAATAACATATAGATTTTTTTTCAGATCTTGGATTGTAACTAACGCTCCAACCTCGTGAAATAGTCGCATTTTGTGTTCATTTTTGCGATTATTTTCGATTCCCTGAGGCACACGTAGGATATTTCCGTGGCTAAAAAGATTCGTGCTCACGATCGTAATCCGCTTCTCGCACCCCCGTCGACGAAAATTATCGCCGCCCTCAAGCCCGATCCTTTTTCCGCTCGGATAGGTCTTTTTTCTTTTTATATTCTTCTCGATCCGCGGTCGGCGAAGTAAAGTGTATAATTCCGTCTATACGCTCGGGAAACTTACGTGGAGTATCGAAACCCAAGTTTTTTCTGCCTTTATTCCCAAAGTCTCGTATCGAAAGCGTTCCCTCGGAGATCGGAGAAACGAGTTAGAAATTATCGAGGTTATTGCGTAAGTAAAAAGATCGCGAGAAAAGAACATTCACAAAAAAGAAAAATAAAAAATGCTTTTCTCTCGCAAACTAAAAAAGATCGTAAAGCATACATGGGGATGATTTGGACAGGTATACGAGGCATCTAGATTTTCCTCATAGACGTCACTTTTTAGGCCACCTGTATATATATATATATATATAGTGTAAATTATGTACTCACTTCTATGCCCTTTGTCGAGAAGTTGAGGATCTCTTCGTAAGACGACCCTTCGCTTCGGATTCACCCTCGATGCTGAAACAAAAAACTTTGATGTTTCGTTGCATTCGAGGATGACACATAGACACCAGTTTTCGGAATATCGAGATTGCTAACAGGGAAAAGCCTCTGCTTCGATTAAGCGGGAGTGCGCTTCAAGCAAATCCTTTGCCTCTCTCCACGTTGCTTCACCCCTAGCTGCTGCTCGAACACTCTTTATTTCAAAGTGCCTCTACGCTTAATAGTCAATGTGCTTCACAGAGAGGCCTCTTACTCTCGCGGGATAAAATTTATCATCGACAGTCTGTCGATATATATATATATATATATATATATATATATATATATATTCGAGTGTGTTGAACTTTAAGGGGTTACCCACACTTGCGATTTAGAAAAAATCGATTTTTTTATTGCATTTTTTTGAAGTATATGTATCTGAGAATGTGTCCTGAAAATTTCAAGTCGATCCGAACCAAATTGACTGAGATATGAGCGTTGAAAGAGAAGAATCCGTGAATTGAAGAACTGAAATTGAAACTTTAAACGCGTTTTTCTCCAAATGGCATTTCTGAAGTCGGTGACCAAGATTACTCGAACACTAATGAACCGATCTTCTTGAAATTTTGCAGGCTTATTTAATACATAAAAATGTAGTCTTTAATCGATCGATTTTTTTTTCGAAAAAAAAATGGCCGTTTTATAGCCAAAAAACGGCCGTTTTTTTCGTTAAAATCGAACCATTAACTTTGACTGTCCGCCATTTTGTGAAAAATGAATATTTTTTAAAATCCTTCGATTAAAGACTAGTTTATACTTATATTTGACTAAATCCATCCGCATTTTTTTTTCAGATGATCCACTTCGCCGCAATGTTGGTCACCGCAAACCGTGTATATAAAAACATTATTTCATTGACGGCCATTTGCCACTAAACAATGTAATATTTTTCAATAAAAAAATTACTGAAAGTTCTTCAAGATGTGTTCTTTAAGATGGTATATTGATCGATTAAAAAAGTTTTGTAGTTTTCTTTTAAAAAATTCATGAAAAAGGCCTTTTTTGCGCTACAAGTGGGGCTAACGCCTTAAGGGGCGTTCACCCCTGGGCTCGAACGCGATCACACGTCTTGCGGTAAAGCACCAAAGTTTACGAGGCTATAGTATCCACGGACTGAGGAAGTCCGCTACTTGGCTTGGGCGCAACATCAATTGATACACCTGCAGGGAAACAAGCGAAGGAATTCCCCCCAAGGGTTTGCCTACTCGCGATGTACTCTCGAGTGAACTCCGCGATCCAATAAACCTTCGGGATTTTCCCTTTCCACGCACTCTTGTTTAACGTCAATCTTACTCCGTTCGAGGAAATTTTTTTGATCGCATTCTTGAGGGGTGGGATACCTTTAGCCGAGGAAAAAATTGTTAATTTTCGTGATTTTTTTTTTAAAAACAATTTCTTCGCCATTTTTTAGACTTAGGGTATGTTTAAATACTACTTTTGGCTGTTACATGGTATATTTTTTTTCCATTAATTTTCAAAAATGGCGGAAGTATGGCACGGTCTTCTAAATGGGTTGCAGCGGATGTTGGTGGACGGCGTGACAGGCAGCGTCGGCGGGATTGATCTCCCAAAGACCAACGAAGGTTTTTCTCTCATCAACACTCATGCGCAGAATATGAACCAGGAAAAAGTGAAAAATGTTGAAAATCGATGGAATGGTACGTTTTGAAAAGAAAAGATTGAACTCTTCGAACAAAAATTTACTACAGTTTGCAATAAAGCGATACTTTTTTGTTTATTTTCAAAAACTTTTAAGGTCATGTTTTCGACAATGAGGTTAGAAGGATTTATAGCAAATTTCATCAGAAACGGTCGATTAGTTTTTTAGCTATACACCACGCCAGTTTTCCAAATGCATTTTAGGCGGCCTGAAATGACTGAATATCGAAAAATGATCATCTTTGTATGGGGACCAACGGGATTGCTTGGGATACATCGAAAAGTGGTAAAAACTAAATTTATAATAATTGGCGTCTTTTTATTTATATTTTTGGTCAATATAATAATTGATTTGATGAAAATAGAAAGTTTTCTACAAAAAATGAATTTCCAAAGTCGTTACCGATCGACCTAATAAATTTGTCAATTATTTAATGACTCGATTGTATAGAAAATGAAACGATCTACAAAAAAGATCCTATGACATTTTGTGACCCATCTGATAGTTTCGCCGGAAAAGCGAAAAAGTCTTGAATCTATAAATTCAACTTTGACCTTGAATAACTTTTGAAAGAGTAGATTTATCATAAAACGACAAGATACCTTTTTTATAGAGCGTTCAATTTCCTATCGAAATTAGTCGCAGGCGTTAAGTGTACGCTTAGCCGCTGGCGAGTAATAAAATTCACAATTTTGCTCGCTATGCTAATGCATTGGGAATAGAAAATTGCGATGAGGAGCCTCTCGATATTAATATTGAGATCTTATATTTTAAGAGGCGTTTTATTTCACCCCACTGCAACTGTTAAATAGGGGGAATAAAAAAACAGTCGATTTTTTTTAATCACCTTAATATCTATATGCAAAAGTAATTTCGAGGACTGTCCTAGACGCAGATGTGCTGGCAGCCAACGTTGCAGTGATGAAGCGCGTTTAATTTATACTTTCCTCGTATATACAGGATGTCCTGTTACGAATGAACAATCCTGAAACTGTCGATAGGTCAGATCACGTCCTACTATATGCTGGAATTTCAGTCCAGTAAAGTCCCACGGTTTTCGAAATGTGGGGCTTCCTGTTGTTTTTTGAAAAAAATCATCTACTCTTGGGTTTTTTGCGTGTCGTTTCTACAAATGATACGAATCGACAATAACTGAGCAACTTTTTCTCGAAAAAGGCTTTTTTTCCAATTGGCGTGACAAATAACTTCAACAATTTTCACTCGATTTACTTCATATTTAAAACTTATGTTCCTAATTGCATTTTGCAGAGCAGTACGTACGGAATATCTGATTAATCGAAAACTTTTCATCCTATGAGCAGTTTTATGAAAAAATTTTCACTGAAAATTCATTTTTTAAGCATGTTGTGTCCAAAATTGAAAATGGTGATAAAATTTTTTTAATTTGATAGGTCATTGTGTAAAACGTTTGAAAGGTTGTGTAAAAATTTCACGACAATTAGAAAGCTAGCTACTGAGAAATTAGAATCCACAAATTGCACGCAGCCTTATGGAAACTGAAGTAACTTTGCAATTCTATTAGCAAATAGCAAACTTTGCTATTTGTTTTCAAGAAATAGAAGAAATATTTATGAATGATTGTTTTTTTTTTTATTTCCAATATATCAAAAACAAAAATGGTTTTATGGTGCAAGAAACGACGTCGTCCCTGAACGAAAATGAGTATTTAAATTTCCCGCTACTTTCGGTCTATGCAACGTTGCCGCTATGTTCTTATATGTTTTTCCTCAAGTGTGATTTTTTTTTGTATTTTTGGCATCATTTTTCATAACAAAAAAAAATAATAATTGCAAAGTTACCTCAGTTTCCATAAGGCTGCGTGTAATTTGTGAATTCTAATTTCTCAGTAGCCAGCTTCCTAATCGTCGTGAAATTTTAACACAACCTTTCAAACACTTTACATAATGACCTGTCAAATTTGTAAAATTTTATTACCATTTTCAATTTTGGACGCAACATCCTTAAGTTCAAATACCTACAACTTTTGAATAGAACAACATTTTTTTAATTCCGTACGTACTCTAGTACGTCTCCAGTTATTCTAATGTAGATTGACGAGAATATTTGTTTTTCGTTCTAGGTAAAAAATTGTGGATGCTAAATGTCACGCCACGGAGCGCCTAAAAAAAAGCTAAGAAAAGAAAATATCAGTAATCAGCCATTCTGTACATCGAAAAAAAAGAAAAATTTTCTAACAGCTTGATATTCATACTAAATAGATGTGTAATGAATTTTATAAGTGAATCACTTTTTCAAACGAAAAAAAAAATGCAAAATTCTGCAAAATTCTGCATAAGATCGTTTTTTTCATAAAGTCTCCTTAACATTTACGGTTAAAAAGAAGACTTTTCTAGATAAAACAAATAACCAAGAGTATTTTTTTTTCAACCGAGTAAAAAAAGTTACCATTTGTAGAAATGTCGTACGAAAAACCAAAAGCAGATAATTTTTATCTCAAAAACTATTTTAACAAATTAAATTTATCGAAAATTATTTTAACAAAACCGAAATTCCAGCATAAAGTAGGGCATGATCCGACCAATCGACAATTGCAGGATTATCCATTGATAACAGAACACCCTGTGCGTACAACAGTCGTATGAAGATGAAATACGCGGGGAGGTGAAAATTCGTTTACGTAAATCGTTCGACGGGAGCCCGGGGTATCGTATTATCGGATGGTATTGCACGGTTTGTTGGAGTGTGCGATCAGTTGGGTTAGTCAAAGCTGTCGGATAGAAATCTCCATACTTATCCGTGTGTATGTGTTCCCTCAACCGAACCAGGTTCATCTATGGAACTTTGGGGGTGTATATGTGCTATTTAATTCGCGATGTATGTGTATGTGTACGCGCACGTGCATTGTCTTCCATGCCGGCTCTCTCCAAAATCTTCCGAGTGCTTATGCTTCAGGATTATGTAAAACGTCCGTCAGGCTTTATACGCGCTGCCAAATTGGATCCAATTATTTCTCGGTCTTCGTCGCAACTGCCTGCCATTACGTCAATTTATTTGACGAAGGGAAAACCTATTTATTGGACGATGCGGAAAGGGCCGCGCGAAGGGGCGATGCGGTGAACAAAGGAGTGTCGTTGGAACAAGTTCGATTTGCAAAAAAGAAAAACTGATGGCAAACCCTCTTCCGTTCAAACTATGACCCATGGCATTTTTGAGGTGATGTTGGCAAAAAAAAACACAAAAAAAATATAAATCAGTTAAATTATAAATTAATAAAACATTTGTACGATTGATTGAAAATAACATTTTTTGTTACTTTTTAATGATAAAAACTTCAGTTTTTATCATTGAAAAGTAAGAAAAATTGTTATTTTATTAGTTGTTAGTTAAATGTGTATTTTATTATTTAAAAAGACCAAAAAAATATAAATCAATTAAATTATAAATTAATAAAACATTTATAACATAAAAAACAATGAAAACAATAAAAACAAAACAATAAAAAACATTCATAACATAAAAACAATAAAAAACAATAAAATATATAAAACATAAAAACTGAAGTTTTTATCATTGAAAAGTAACAAAAATTGTTATTTTCAATCAATCACACAAATGTTTTATTAACTTATAATTTTATTGATTGATATTTTTTTTTGTCTTTTTTAGTGTTTTTTGTTACTTTTTAATGATAAAAACTGAAGTTTTTATCATTGAAATGAAATGAAATTACTTTTTAATGATAAAAACTTGAGTTTTTATCATTGAAAAGTAACAAAAATGGTTATTTTCAATCAATCACACGAATGTTTTATTAATTTATAATTTAATTTGATTTATAGTTTTTTTTTTGTATTACCCAAAGATTGTTTCAATTACGCAAACGATTTTTTTTATAATTAATCAAATTTAATTGCCCAATGCTTTGGGCCAAACAAACCTGAACAATGTTTCTTTCAATCAACCGGACGTTCTTTTTTCAATTACTCAAATTTAATTACACAATGCTTCGTTTTGGGCTAAACGAATCCAAGGGAAGGGGAAATATATATTTTTTAATTATCAAAACGCTTTGCTTTGGTTTTTTCTGTTTGGGTTTGGTACCCAGACTAACAACTTTTTTTTTTAATATTCCCAGTTTTGTTCAATTACTTAAATTCAATTACCCAATGCTTTCCTTTGGTTTAAACAAATCCAAACAAAACCGAGCAATGTTTTTCTTCAATTAAACAGATTTTTTTTTCAATTACTCGAATCAAATTGCCCAATGCTTCGTTATGGGCTAAAAAAAACCCAAAGAAACGGAAAACATTTTATTTTTTCAATAACCAAAATGCTTTACTTTGGTTTGTTTGTCTGTGCCCAGACTAAGCCAAATAATGTTTTTTTTCCCCAATATATTTTTTTTTAATTACTCCAATTCAATTACCCAATGCTTCGCTTTGGGTCAAACAAACCCAAAAAACGTAGAACGACTTTTTTCAACTACTCACACGCCTCGCTTTGGTTTGCTTGTTTGGGGTTGGCACTCAAACAAGCCCAAACAATATTCTTTTCAGTTAGCCGATGATTTTTTTTCAATTACTCAAATTTAATGACCCAATGCTTCGGTTTTAGGTCAACGAACCTAAACAATGATTTTTTTAATTACCCAAATGTTCTTTTTTAACTAGGCAAATGCTTCGCTTTGGTTTGTTTGCTCGGGTTTGTTATGAAAATCATTGGAAACTGTTTGTTTTTTCATTTTTATTGTATCTCTAAAATCTGCATGAGGAAAAAATGTAGAAAATATTGCACATATTTTTTTATTTCGTTTTTCGTATTTAGTGACTGTTGATTGACTTCGAAAACAAAGCGACTGCGCATCTTTGAAAAAATGTATCTATCGGTAGGGAACAATCTGACGACACTTACTTAAATCGCTGTCGACATCGTGGATGACAATTTTTATTCCCTCGCCGTCGGCGAGGCTACCTTGTCGCGGTAATTCCCGATCGTCCTGTACCGCCACACGTGCCACAGCTGGCTGAGTGGCCTTCGCGGATCCCGGGGCTGACGTCAATCCCCTTATGGCGTTGATGTCTGGTCTGAAAATGGAAAACGAAAATGCCGTGAAGCAAAATCTCCGGCTGTATACTCGAAGCATCGTTACCAAAGATATATTATTATTTCACAATTTAAAAAGGAAGAAACGTTCAGGTTATCGTATAATAATAATAATAATAGCGAACATCGATTCACGAAGCACATACGCCTAGTGGTAACAAAAAAGCGAATTTTTGGGTTTTTCAAAAAGAAAATATCAACGATTAAGGATGTTGAGTACCTATGAAACATGTTAATGTTAATTGTTCAATAAATAGCTTCTTAATCGTCATGAAATTTTTACACGACCTCCTGAATACTTCATGTAAAAGCATACCAAATTTACAGAATTCTATCATCATTACTTCAACCTCCTTAAGGGTTGAAATAAAAAATGATAAGAAAATTCGGAAAATTTCGTATGTTTTTGTATGAAGTATTTAAGAGGTCGTGTTAAAATTTCACGACGATTAGGAAGCTCCTTATTAAAAAATTAACATTTTGTTAAGAACAATTTTTAAAAGAAATAAAAAAAAATTAATCAATAAACTTCGTTTTGTTTCCGTTGTTTTCAGTATATTGTAGATATTATAAAATTGAGAGGTAAAAAAAAAACTTATTGCAAAGTTACATCAGTTTCCATAAGACAACATTTAATTTGTGAATGTTAATTGTTCAATAACGAGCTTCCTAATTGTCGTGAAATTTTTACATGACCTCTGAAATACTTCATACAAAAACATACCAAATTTTCAGAATTTTATCATCATTTGCGATTTGGGACTCAACATCCTTAATTTCTACAAAAATCGGGTATCCGAAAAAAATTATCTGAAGATAACTCTGTAATTTTTAAATAATCTCAGTTTATCTTGTGATTAATCGGAGGAATTTTTTAAACATCAAATATAAACAATATGGCGGGTGTTTAAAGTAAGTCTTGATTTGTGCAAAAGGAATGGGCGTTCTTCGTTTATCAACTCAAAAGTATATATCGGGAAAAAAAACATCCTTCGATCAAATACTATAATTTTATATCTAGAAAAAGCCCTAAAAGAAAGATCGATGCAGTTTTTGACATATTTTGTACATTTACTTTGGAAATGTGATTTCGAGAAAATAAGGATTTAAAGTTTCGACATAACAGCCCATAAATCTGGCAATTTCGATCCGATCACCTTGAAATTTTCAGGGAACTTAAGATGACATACTGTCAGAATATATCGATTTTGGAAAAAGTGATTTTGCCACTCTTACAACTAGGCATAACCCATCAAGTTGCCAACTTCCGTGATGATCGGAATTTTTTACTTTTTTCCTTCGACGCGCTTTTATTCCGGCTTCTGGGACAGGGATGGAAATTAGATCGAAGAAATTTCCCCAGAGTATTGTGTCGTCAATTTCCCACGATAACCTATCAAAAAGACCGGCCGGGGGTGAGTAGGGTAAGGGGGTGAAATCCGATATCTATGGAAACGTTAGAAGGGGATTACATTCACTGCCAATAACGAGCTCCGCTCTCCGGCAATAATAAATATTTGTCATCGTATACCTAGGCTCTCTCCCGCATCAACCGCCGACCATTAAACTCCGGATCAGGAATAATTCCTTTCGGGTATTCCCGTTTGCGAATAGGGTGGGACCATAATCAGACCTTGTCGTATCGATGTAAAGGGTGTCTCAAAATTTCCTGACATTATCATTTATTGTTCATTCATTATTTATATTTATTTTAACGTGAGGTACAGACGCGGAGGTATTGTGTGTAACGCAATATCTGATAAATGGCATAAACGGCATAGGCTTGGAAGACGTAGAGGAAGGGGGCCCAAAGCACATACGTGAAGTTGGCAACTGACTTTACAGAAAGTAATTTTTTTTTTTTGCATTCGTTTGTACTCGGTTTGTACCCGTTTGTACCATCTTAAATTTCGTTTGTACCTTAAGGGGGAAAAAAGTACGAGGGGATGAAAAAATGAACCGCAACCCATTTAGAGCTAAGCAATTTTAATAAACGTGACTGAAAAGAGAATCGTTTGTACCCGTTTGTACCGTTAAAAATTTTTTTTTTTGAATTTTTTTTTCAAAATTTGTTCTAAAAAAAAAAAATTTCGATTTTTTTTTTTTTTAATTTCCGTTTGTACCGACAAGTATATCGTTTGGACCACCTAGAAATTGTTTCTATTCATTCGTATCGGAGAGTACATCGTTTCTACCACCGTGTAATCGTTTATACCCATTCGTACTGACGAGTATATTGTTTGTACCACCAAGAAAACGTTTGTACCCGTCTGTACTATAGAGCAATCGTTTGTACCCGTTCGTATCGACGAGTCTATCGTTTGTACCACCGAGAAATCGTTTGTACCCGTCTGTACTATCGAGCAATCGATTGTACCCATTCGTACTGACGAGTGAATCGTTTATACCAGCGAGAAAACGTTTGTACCCGTCTGTACTATCGAGCAATCGTTTGTACCCATTCGTACTGACGAGTGTATCTCGTTTGTATCAGCGAGAAAACGTTTGTACCCGTCTGTACTATCGAGCAATCGATTGTACCCGTTCGTATCGACGAGTATATCGTTTGAACCATCGAGAAAATGTTTGTACCTGTCTGTACTATCGAGGAATCGTTTGTACCCATTCGTCCTGACGAGTATATCGTTTGTACCACCGAGAAAACGTTTGTACCCATCTGTACTATCGAGCAATCGTTTGTACCCGTTCGTATCGACGAGTACATCGTTTGAACCACCGAGGAAACGTTTGTACCCGTCTGTACTATCGAGCAATCGTTTGTACCCGTTCGTATCGACGAGTATGTTGTTTGTACCACCGAGAAATCGTTTGTACCCGTCTGTACTATCGACCAATCATTTGTACCCATTCGTATCAACGAGTATTTCGTATGTACCACCGAGAAAACGTTTGTCCCCGTCTGAACTATCGGGCAATCGTTTGTACCCATTCGTAGTGACGAGTATATCGTTTGTACCACCGAGAAATCGTTTGTACCCGACTGTACTATCGAGCAATCGATTGTACCCGTTCGTATCGACGAGTATATCGTTTGTACCACCGAGAAAACGTTTTTACCCGTCTGTACTAACGAGGAATCGTTTGTACCCATTCGTTCTGACAAGTATATCGTTTGTACCAACGAGAAAACGTTTGTACCCGTCTGTACTATAGAGCAATCGTTTGTACCCGTTCGTATCGACGAGTATATCGTTTGTACCACGGAGAAATCGTTTGTACCCGTCTGAACTATCGAGCAATCGATTGTACCCGACAGTATCGACGAGTATATCGTTTGTACCACCGAGAAAACGTTTGTACCCGTCTGTACTATCGAGGAATCGTTTGTACCCATTCGTTCTGACGAGTATATCGTTTGTACCACCGAGAAAACGTTTGTACCCGTCTGTACTATCGAGCAATCGTTTGTACCCATTCGCATCGACGAGTATATCGTTTGTACCACCGAGAAATCGTTTGTACCCGTCTGTACTATCGACCAATCGTTTGTACCCATTCGTATCGACGAGTATATCGTTTATACCAACGAGAAAACGTTTGTACCCGTATGTACTATCGAGCAATCGTTTGTACCCGTTCGTATCGACGAGTATATCGTTTGTACCACCGAGAAATCGTTTGTACCCGACTGTACTATCGAGCAATCGATTGTACCCGTTCGTATCGACGAGTATATCGTTTGTACCACCGAGAAAACGTTTGTACCCGTCTGTACTAACGAGGAATCGTTTGTACCCATTCGTTCTGACGAGTATATCGTTTGTACCAACGAGAAAACGTTTGTACCCGTCTGTACTATCGAGCAATCGTTTGTACCCGTTCGTATCGACGAGTATATCGTTTGTACCACGGAGAAATCGTTTGTACCCGTCTGAACTATCGAGCAATCGATTGTACCCGACAGTATCGACGAGTATATCGTTTGTACCACCGAGAAAACGTTTGTACCCGTCTGTACTATCGAGGAATCGTTTGTACCCATTCGTTCTGACGAGTATATCGTTTGTACCACCGAGAAAACGTTTGTACCCGTCTGTACTATCGAGCAATCGTTTGTACCCATTCGCATCGACGAGTATATCGTTTGTACCACCGAGAAACCGTTTGTACCCGTCTGTACTATCGACCAATCGTTTGTACCCATTCGTATCGACGAGTATTTCGAATGTACCACCGAGAAAACGTTTGTACCCGTTTGTACTATCGGGCAATCGGTTGTACCCATTCGTACTGACGAGTATATCGTTTATACCAACCAGAAAACGTTTGTACCCGTATGTACTATCGAGCAATCGTTTGTACCCGTTCGTATCGACGAGTATATCGTTTGTACCACCGAGAAATCGTTTGTACCCGTCTGTACTATCGAGCAATCGTTTGTACCCATTCGTACTGACGAGTGTATCGTTTGTACCAGCGAGAAAACGTTTGTACCCGTCTGTACTATCGAGCAATCGATTGTACCCGTTCGTATCGACGAGTATATCGTTTGTACCATCGAGAAAACGTTTGTACCTGTCTGTACTATCGAGGAATCGTTTGTACCCATTCGTCCTGACGAGTATATCGTTTGTACCACCGAGAAAACGTTTGTACCCATCTGTACTATCGAGCAATCGTTTGTACCCGTTCGTATCGACGAGTACATCGGTTGTACCACCGAGGAAACGTTTGTACCCGTCTGTACTATCGAGCAATCGTTTGTACCCGTTCGTATCGACGAGTATATCGTTTGTACCATCGAGAAAACGTTTGTACCTGTCTGTACTATCGAGGAATCGTTTGTACCCATTCGTCCTGACGAGTATATCGTTTGTACCACCGAGAAAACGTTTGTACCCATCTGTACTATCGAGCAATCGTTTGTACCCATTCGTATCGACGAGTACATCGTTTGTACCACCGAGGAAACGTTTGTACCCGTCTGTACTATCGAGCAATCGTTTGTACCCGTTCGTATCGACGAGTATGTCGTTTGTACCACCGAGAAATCGTTTGTACCCGTCTGTACTATCGACCAATCGTTTGTACCCATTCGTATCAACGAGTATATCGTATGTACCACCGAGAAAACGTTTGTCCCCGTCTGAACTATCGGGCAATCGTTTGTACCCGTTCGTACTGACGAGTATATCGTTTGTACCAACAAGAAAACGTTTGTCCCCGTCTGTACTATCGAGCAATCGTTTGTACCCGTTCGTATCGACGAGTATATCGTTTGTACCACCGAGAAATCGTTTGTACCCGTCTGTACTATCGAGCAATCGATTGTACCCGTTCGTATCGACGAGTATATCGTTTGTACCACCGAGAAAACGTTTGTACCCGTCTGTACTATCGAGGAATCGTTTGTACCCATTCGTTCTGACGAGTATATCGTTTGTACCACCGAGAAAACGTTTGTACCCGTCTGTACTATCGAGGAAGCGCTTGTACCCATTCGTTCTGACGAGTATATCGTTTTTACCACCGAGAAAACGTTTGTACCCGTCTGTACTATCGACCAATCATTTGTACCCATTCGTACTGACAAGTGAATCGTTTGTACCAGCGAGAAAACGTTTGTACCCGTCTGTAATATCGAGGAATTGTTTGTACCCATTCGTTCTGACGAGTATATCGTTTGTACCACCGAAAAAACGTTTGTACCCGTCTGTACTATCGACCAATCGTTTGTACCCATTCGTATCGACGAGTATTTCGTTTGTACCACCGAGAAAACGGTTGTACCCGTCTGTACTCTCGAGGAATCGTTTGTACCCATTCGACCTAACGAGTATATCGTTTGTACCACCGAGAAAACGTTTGTACCTGTCTGTACTATCGAGGAATCGTTTGTACCCATTCGTCCTGACGAGTATATCGTTTGTACCACCGAGAAAACGTTTGTACCCATCTGTACTATCGAGCAATCGTTTGTACCCATTCGTATCGACGAGTACATCGTTTGTACCACCGAGGAAACGTTTGTACCCGTCTGTACTATCGAGCAATCGTTTGTACCCGTTCGTATCGACGAGTATGTCGTTTGTACCACGGAGAAATCGTTTGTACCCGTCTGTACTATCGACCAATCGTTTGTACCCATTCGTATCAACGAGTATTTCGTATGTACCACCGAGAAAACGTTTGTCCCCGTCTGAACTATCGGGCAATCGTTTGTACCCATTCGTACTGACGAGTATATCGTTTGTACCAGCGAGAAAACGTTTGTACCCGTCTGTACTATCGAGCAATCGTTTGTACACGTTCGTATCGACGGGTATATCGTTTGTACCACCGAGAAATCGTTTGTACCCGTCTGTACTATCGAGCAATCGATTGTACCCGTTCGTATCGACGAGTATATCGTTTGTACCACCGAGGAAACGTTTGTACCCGTCTGTACTATCGAGGAATCGTTTGTACCCATTCGTTCTGACGAGTATATCGTTTGTGCCACCGAGAAAACGTTTGTACCCATCTGTACTATCGAGCAATCGTTTGTACCCATTCGTATCGACGAGTATATCGTTTGTACCACCGAGAAATCGTTTGTACCCGTCTGTACTATTGACCAATCGTTTGTACCCATTCGTATCGACGAGTATTTCGTATGTACCGCCGAGAAAACTTTGTACCCGTCTGTACTATCGGGCAATCGGTTGTACCCATTCGTAGTGACGAGTATATCGTTTTTACCAACGAGAAAACGTTTGTACCCGTATGTACTATCGAGCAATCGTTTGTACCCGTTCGTATCGACGAGTATATCGTTTGTACCACCGAGAAATCGTTTGTACCCGTCTGTACTATCGAGCAATCGTTTGTACCCATTCGTACTGACGAGTGTATCGTTTGTACCAGCGAGAAAACGTTTGTACCCGTCTGTACTATCGAGCAATCGATTGTACCCGTTCGTATCGACGAGTATATCGTTTGTACCATCGAGAAAACGTTTGTACCTGTCTGTACTATCGAGGAATCGTTTGTACCCATTCGTCCTGACGAGTATATCGTTTGTACCACCGAGGAAACGTTTGTACCCGTCTGTACTATCGAGCAATCGTTTGTACCCGTTCGTATCGACGAGTATGTTGTTTGTACCACCGAGAAATCGTTTGTACCCGTCTGTACTATCGACCAATCGTTTGTACCCATTCGTATCAACGAGTATTTCGTATGTACAACCGAGAAAACGTTTGTCCCCGTCTCAACTATCGGGCAATCGTTTGTACCCATTCGTAGTGACGAGTATATCGGTTGTACCAACGAGAAAACGTTTGTACCCGTCTGTACTATCGAGCAATCGTTTGTACCCGTTCGTATCGACGAGTATATCGTTTGTACCACCGAGAAATCGTTTGTACCCGACTGTACTATCGAGCAATCGATTGTACCCATTCGTACTGACGAGTATATCGTTTGTACCACCGAGAAATCGTTTGTACCCATCTGTACTATCGACCAATCGTTTGTACCCATTCGTACTGACGAGTGTATCGTTTGTACCAGCGAGAAAACGTTTGTACCCGTCTGTACTATCGAGCAATCGTTTGTACCCATTCGTACTGACGAGTGTATCGTTTGTACCAGCGAGAAAACGTTTGTGCCCGTCTGTACTATCGAGCAATCGATTGTACCCGTTCGTATCCACATTTTATCGTTTGTACCAGCGAGAAATCGTTTGTACCCTTTGGTGTCGACGAATATATCGTTTCTACCACCGCGGAATCGTTTGTACCCGTCTGTACTACGGAGGAATCGTTTGTACCCATCTGCACTGACAAGTATATCGTTTGTACCACCGAGAAAACGTTTTTACCCGTCTGTACTATCGTGGAATCGTTTTTAATCATTCGGACTGACGAGTATATCGTTTGTACCAACGAGAAAACGATTGTACCCGTCAGCGCTGTCGAGCAATCGTTTGTACCGGTCTGTAATATCGAGCAATGGTTTGTACCCCCTCGGACTGACGAGTATATCGTTTGTACCGCCGAGAAAACGTTTGTACCCGTCTGTAATATCGAGCAATCGTTTGTACCCGTTCGTATCAATGAGTATTTCGTTTGTACCACCGACAAAACGTTTGTACCCGTTGGTACCGACGAATATATCGTTTGTCCCACCGCGGAAACGTTTCTACCCGTCTGTCCGATTGAGGAATCGTTTGTACCCATTCGTACTGACAAGTATATCGTTTGTACCACCGAGAAAACGTTTGTACCCGTCTGTACTATCGTGGAATCGTTTTTACCCATTCGTACATCGTTCGAATTCGTATATCGTTTGTACCACCGAGAAAACGTTTGTACCCGTCTGTACTCTCGAGGAATCGTTTGTACCCATTCGTCCTGACGAGTATATCGTTTGTACCACCGAGAAAACGTTTGTACCCATCTGTACTATCGAGCAATCGTTTGTACCCGTTCGTATCGACGAGTACATCGTTTGTACCACCGAGGAAACGTTTGTACCCGTCTGTACTATCGAGCAATCGTTTGTACCCGTTCGTATCGACGAGTATGACGTTTGTACCACCGAGAAATCGTTTGTACCCGTCTGTACTATCGACCAATCGTTTGTACCCATTCGTATCAACGAGTATTTCGTATGTACCACCGAGAAAACGTTTGTCCACGTCTGAACTATCGGGCAATCGTTTGTACCCCTTCGTACTGACGAGTATATCGTTTGTACCAACGAGAAAACGGTTGTACCCGTATGTACTATCGAGCAATCGTTTGTACCCGTTCGTATCGACGAGTGTATCGTTTGTACCAGCGAGAGAACGTTTGTACCCGTCTGTACTATCGAGGAATCGTTTGTACCCATTCGTTCTGACGAGTATATCGTTTGTACCACCGAGAAAACGTTTGTACCCGTCTGTACTATCGAGCAATCGTTTGTACCCATTCGTATCGACGAGTATTTCGTATGTACCACCGAGAAAACGTTTGTACCCGTCTGTACTATCGGGCAATCGGTTGTACCCATTCGTACTGACGAGTATATCGTTTTTACCAACGAGAAAACGTTTGTACCCGTATGTACTATCGAGCAATCGTTTGTACCCGTTCGTATCGGCGAGTATATCGTTTGTACCAGCGAGAAAACGTTTGTACCCGTCTGTACTATCGAGCAATCGATTGTACCTGTTCGTATCGACGAGTATATCGTTTGTACCACCGAGGAAACGTTTGTACCCCTCTGTAATATCGAGCAATCGTTTGTACCCGTTCGTATCCACAGAATATCGTTTGTCCCAGCGAGAAATCGTTTGTACCCTTTGGTGTCGACGAATATATCGTTTGTACCACCGCGGAATTGTTTGTACCCGTCTGTACTACGGAGGAATCGTTTGTGCCCATCTGCACTGACAAGTATATCGTTTGTACCACCGAGAAAACGTTTGTACCCGTCTGTACTATCGAGGAATCGATTTTACCCATTCGTACTGACGAGAATATCGTTTGTACCACCGTGAAAACGTTTGTACTCGTCTGTACTATCGAGCAATCATTTGTACACATTCGTACCGACGAGTATATCGTTTGTACCAACGAGAAAACGATTGTACCCGTTGGCACTGTCGAGCAATCGTTTGTACCGGTCTGTAATGTCGAGCTATGGTTTGTACCCCCTCGTACTGACGGGTATATCGTTTGTACCACCGACAAAACGTTTGTACCCATCTGTACTATCGAGCAATCGTTTGTACCTGTTCGTATCGACAAGTATATTGTTTGTACCACCGAGGAAACGTTTGTACCCGTCTGTAATATCGAGCAATCGTTTGTACCCGTTCATATCCACAGTATATCGTTTGTACCAGCGAGAAATCGTTTGTACCCTCTGGTGTCGACGAATATATCGTTTGTACCACCGAGAAAACGTTTGTACCCGTCTGTACTATCGAGGAATCGTTTTTACCCATTCGTACTGACGATTATATCGTTTGTACCACCGTGAAAACGTTTGTACTCGTCTGTACTATCGAGCAATCATTTGTACCCATTCGTACCGACGAGTATATCGTTTGTACCAACGAGAAAACGATTGTACCCGTCGGCACTGTCGAGCAATCGTTTGTACCGGTCTGTAATATCGAGCAATGGTTTGTACCCCCTCGTACTGACGAGTATATCGTTTGTACCGCCGAGAAAACGTTTGTACCCGTCTGTAATATCGAGCCATCGTTTGTACCCGTTCGTATCAATGAGTATATCGCTTGTACCACCGACAAAACGTTTGTACCCGTTGGTACCGACGAATATATCGTTTGTCCCACCGCGGAAACGTTTCTACCCGTCTGTCCGATTGAGGAATCGTTTGTACCCATTCGTACTGACAAGTATATCGTTTGTACCACCGAGAAAACGTTTGTACCCGTCTGTACTATCGTGGAATCGTTTTTACCCATTCGTACATCGTTCGAATTCGTATATCGTTTGTACCACCGAGAAAACGTTTGTACCCGTCTGTACTATCCAGCAATCGTTTGTACCCGTTCCTATCGACGAATATGTCGTTTGTGCCACCGAGCAATCGTTTGGCCCGTCTGTACTATCGATCAATCGTTTGTACCCGTTCGTACTGACGAGTATATCGTTTGTACCACCGCGGAAACGTTTGTACCCGTCTGTACCATTGAGGAATCGTTTGTACCCATCTGTACTGACAAGTATATCGTTTGTACCACCGAGAAAACGTTTGTACCCGTCTGTACTATCGAGGAATCGTTTTTACCCATTCGTACTGACGAGTATATCGTTTGTACCACCGTGAAAACGTTTGTACTCGTCTGTACTATCGAGCAATCGTTTGTACCCATTCGTACCGACGAGTATATCGTTTGTACCACCGAGGAAACGTTTGTACACGGCTGTACTATCGTGGAATCGTTTTTACTCATTCGTACTGACGAGTAAATCGTTTGTACCACCGAGAAAACGCTTGTACCCATCTGTACTACCGAGCCATCGTTTGTACCCGTTCGTATCGACGAGTACATCGTTTGTACCACCGAGGAAACGTTTGTACCCGTCTGTACTATCGAGCAATCGTTTGTACCCGTTCGTATCGACGAGTATGTCGTTTGTACCACCGAGAAATCGTTTGTACCCGTCTGTACTATCGACCAATCGTTTGTACCCATTCGTATCAACGAGTATTTCGTATGTACCACCGAGAAAACGTTTGTCCCCGTCTGAACTATCGGGCAATCGTTTGTACCCATTCGTACTGACGAGTATATCGTTTGTACCAACGAGAAAACGTTTGTACCCGTTTGTACTATCGAGCAATCGTTTGTACCCGTTCGTATCGACGAGTATTTCGTATGTACCACCGAGAATACGTTTGTACCCGTCTGTACTATCGGGCAATCGGTTGTGCCCATTCGTACTGACGAGTATATCGTTTTTACCAACGAGAAAACGTTTGTACCCGTATGTACTATCGAGCTATCGTTTGTACCCGGTCGTATCGACGAGTATATCGTTTGTACCACCGAGAAAACGTTTGTACCTGTCTGTACTATCGAGGAATCGATTGTACCCGTTCGTATCGACGAGTATATCGTTTGTACCACCGAGATAACCTTTGTACCCGTCTGTACTATCGAGCAATCGTTTGCACCCATTCGTACTGACGATTATATCATTTGTACCACCGAGAACACGTTTGTACCCGTCTGTACTATCGGGCAATCGTTTGTACCCGTTCGTATCGACGCGTATATCGTTTGTACCACCGAGAAATCGTTTGTACCCGTCTGTACTATCGAGCAATCGATTGTACCCGTTCGTATCGACGAGTATATCGTTTGTACCACCGAGAAAACGTTTCTACCCGTCTGTACTATCGAGGAATCGTTTGTACCCATTCGTTCTGACGAGTATATCGTTTGTACCACCGAGAAAACGTTTGTACCCATCTGTACTATCGAGCAATCGTTTGTACCCGTTCGTATCGATGAGTACATCGTTTGTACCACCGAGGAAACGTTTGTACCCGTCTGTACTATCGAGCAATCGTTTGTGCCCGTTCGTATCGACGAGTATGTCGTTTGTACCACCGAGAGATCGTTTGTACCCGTTGGTATCGACGAGTATGTCGTTTGTACCACCGAGAGATCGTTTGTACTCATTCGTACCGGCGATTGCTCGTTTGTACCCATTCGTACTGACGAGTATATCATATGTACCAAGGAGCAATTGTTTGTACCCGTCGGTACTATCGTCCAATCGTCTGTACCCGGTCGTACTGACGAGTATAGCGTTTGTACTACTGAGAAAACGTTTGTACCCATCTGTACTATCGAGCAATCATTTCTACCCAGTCGTATTGACGAGCATATCATTTGTACCATAGAGAAATCGTTTGTACCCATGTACGCTTACTTACTTACTTACTCTACGAAACTTACGCTTGGCGGTACAAACGATATACTCCTTGGCACGAAAAAGTAGAAATTATTGCTCGGTAGTACAAACGACATACTCGTCAGTATGGACCGAAACACAAGATTAAGTGCTGGTACAAATGATTTACTCGTTGGTACGAACCGGTACAAACGATTGCTCGATGATGGAAACCCAAGCAAACGATTTCTCGGCGGTACAAACGATCTGCTCGTCAGGACGAATGGGTACAAACGTTTCCTCGGTGGTACAAACGATATACTCGTCGATAGGAACGGGTATAAACGATTGCACGATAGTACAGACGAGTACAAACGATTTCTCGGTGGTACAAACGATATACTCGTCGATACGAATGGGTACAAACGATTGCTCGATAGTACAGACGGGTACAAACGTTTTCTCGGTGGTACAAACGATATACTCGTCAGTACGAACGGGTACAAACGATTGCTCGATAAGACAGACAGGTACGAACTTTTTCTCGGTGGTACAAACGATATACTCGTAAGTACGAACGGGTACAAACGATTGCTCGCTAGTACAGACGGATAGAAACGTTTTCTCGGTGGTACATACGATATACTCGTAAGTACGAACGGGTACAAACGATTGCTCGCTAGTACAGACGGATAGAAACGTTTTCTCGGTGGTACAAACGATATACTCGTCAGTACGAATGGGTACAAACGATTGCTCGATAGTACAGACTGGTGCAAACGGTTCCTCGGTGGTACAAACGATATACTCGTCGATACCAACGGGTACAAACGATTTCTCGGTGGTACAAACGATATACTCGTCGATACGAACGGGTACAATCGATTGCTCGATAGTACAGACAGGTACGAACTTTTTCTCGGTGGTACAAACGATATACTCGTCAATACGAACGGGTACAAACGATTGCTCGATAGTACAGCCGGGTAGAAACGTTGTCTCGGTGGTACAAACGATATACTCGTCGACACTAACGGGTACAAACGATTTCTCGGTGGTACAAACGATTTCTCGGTGGTACAAACGATATTCTCGTCGATACGAACGGGTACAAACGATTCTCTTTTCAGTCGCGTTTATTAAAATTGCTTAGCTCTAAATGGGTTGCGGTTCATTTTCTCATACCCTCGTACTTTTTTCCCCCTTAAGGTACAAACGAAATATAAGACGGTACAAACGGGTACAAACCGAGTACAAACGAATGCAAAAAAAAAATTACTTTCTGTAAAGTTAGTTGCCAACTTCACATAGGTGCCTAAAGCGGGCACTCTAAGGGAATTAAAAAAAGCCGTTATAAAATTTTATATTCAAAGATTTTTTTTGCTATGGCGTGGTAAATTTATCGTATTTTAGTAGTACATTCACACATTTCCAGTAAATCTGCAAAATGCAAAAAATGAAACCAATTTAAAGAGTTCAACGCATGCACCCCTCTGGGGACAAGTACATATTCGTACTTTTTAAATAAATAATAAGTTTTATTAGGGCCTTAGGCCACAGTAACGGGTATAAAATCATGTGCGAATTTAACAATTTTTTTTTCGTATGAAAAAGTGAGTCTCATAAAATTAATTATACATCTATTTAGTATGAATATCAAGTTGTTAGAAACATTTTTTTTTGCTGTTAGAATATATTTTTTTTATGTACAAAATAGCCGACTACTCGAAACTTCTCGAAACAGCTTTTTTCCAATTGCCGTGACAAATAACTTCAACAATTTACACTCGTTTTACTTCAAGATTTACGCAGAGAAGTACGTACGGAATTTCTGATTAATCGAAAACTTTTCATTTTATGAGCAGTTTGTGAGCAGTTATTCATTTATTAAGTTCATATACCTACAACGTTTGGGTAAAACAATATTTTTTAAATTCCGTACGTACTTCTCTAGGTATTCTAATGTAATTTGACGAGAATTTTTGTTTTTTGTTCTAGGTAAAAAGTTTTGGATGCTAAATGTCACGGCGCGGAGCGCCTAAAAAAATATAACAAAAGAAAATATTAGTAGTCGGCCATTGTGTACATCGAGAAAAAAAAATTCTAACAGCTTGATATTCATACTAAATAGATGTGTATAATTATAACTAATTTTATAAGTTTTATAACTTATTGAAATTATAAAATGACTTATAATTTTATTATTATACATAAGTCATAATTTTATTATTATAATTAGCTTCATAAGTGAAGCACTTTTTCATACGAAAAAAATTGTTAAATTCCCACATGATTTGATACGCGTTACTGTGGCCTAACGTCTTAAGGGGTTACCCCCACTTGCAATTTTGAAAAAATCGATTTTTTTATTGCATTTTTTTGAAGTATAAGTATCTGAGAATATGTCCTGAAAATTTCAAGTCGATCCGAACAAAATTGAGCGTTGAAAGAGAAGAATCCGTGAATTGAAGAACTGAAATTGAAACTTTAAACGCGTTTTTCTCAAAATGGCATTTCTGAAGACGGTGACCAAGATTACTCGAACACTAATGAACCGATCTTCTTGAAATTTTGCAGGCTTATTTAATACATAAAAATGTAGTCTTTAATCGTTCGATTTTTTTTTCGAAAAAAAAATGGCCGTTTTATAGCCAAAAAACGGCCGTTTTTTTCGTTAAAATCGAACCATTAACTTTGACTGTCCGCCATTTTGCGAAAAATGAATATTTTTTAAAATCCTTCGATTAAAGACTAGTTTATACTTATATTTTACTAAATCCATCCGCATTTTTTTTTCAGATGATCCACTTCGCCGCAATGTTGGTCACCGCAAACCGTGTATATAAAAACATTATTTCATTGACGGCCATTTGCCACTAAACGATGTAATATTTTTCAATAAAAAAAATTACTGAAAGTTCTTCAAAATGTGTTCTTTAAGATGGTATATTGATCAATTAAAAAAGTTTTGTAGTTTTTCTTTAAAAAAATTCATGAAAAAGGCCTTTTTTTGCGCTACGAGTGGGGGTAACGCCTTAATAAATAAAGGTTCAGGTCATTTTGAGGCACCCTATACATCTACGGCTGTGGACAATGTCCTTGGTGTATATAAATAGGTGAGTGTGGTGTCTGTGTGTAGAAGAGGGATAAGATAAAAGTTCCAATATTATCGGCCCGAGAAACCGAACAATTACGATAGATGAGTCGGCCCGATTAAGGGGAATCGCGTGAATCGTTCGGACTATCGCGAAGGTGAAGATCTCATCGCGAATTGGACAGATAAATGTATATCGGGCCACATTCCGTTTCGGGGGCAAAGATTTATTCCACGTGGAATTGAGACGAGATTAAACTCCACAGACGTGGAAATCATCCAATTACGGATCGGGAAAACGAGTCTTCCAATGAAGCTTATTATCCTTCGACTTATTGCAAGAAAGGGCGATGAGCAATTTTTGATTCCGTACGTAGATGGGCTGAATTCAGGTCTGGCACAATTTACCAACAGATGGATACCGAGACCATCGTCAGGGTCATTCAGTTTGGGATCGTCCCTAAAATGGACAGCATTCGAAAAGAAGCAATAGATAACAATTAGGGAACGAAATATCGCAATCATTTTACCGTGAGGAAAGTAATCAGATTTTTTGGGTGGCCATGAGGCAGCTACCAATGAACAGATTCAGAGTTTTCATCGGATTTCGAAAAATGATTTTGGTAGATTCAGAGAAGGACGTTAGAAAAATACAACTATCTACATATTTTCTTTAAAAAAAAAAAACCGTCGGAAAATGGAAGACACGAAGGAGGTGGTTTTTCCCAAAATGGGCTATTTTGGAAAGTAAAATGAAAGGTAAAACAAATCGATTCTTTTGCATTTTTTTCAATGTAGATACACTCAAAAATGTGTGAAAAAAATGTCAAGTTGAAATATCGAAAATTGACCAAGTTACAGACGATTTACTGAGAATAGGTGAAGCGCAACGATTTACTTATACTAATTGTAAAACATTATTTTTATTCTTCAGACCAACCATTATCAAGTTATCGATCCGGCCATTGGCCTACATTTTTTATACGGAAGCTCTATTATACCTCAATAACGTTGTTAATATTTATTTACTTTTTATGAAAATTTACACGAAACAAGTTCAATGTACGTTTAAGGATGTTGAGTCCCAAATCGCAGATGATGATAAAATTCTGAAAATTTGGTATGTTTTTGTATGAAGTATTTCAGAGGTCGTGTAAAAATTTCACGACAATTAGGAAGCTCGTTATTGAACAATTAACATTCACAAATTAAATGTTGTTTTATGGAAACTGATGTAACTTTGCAATAAGTTTTTTTTTGACCTCTCAATTTTATAATATCTACAATATACCGAAAGCAACGGAAACAAAACGAAGTTTATTGATACATTTTTTTTTATTTCTATTAAAAATTGTTCTTAACAAAATGTTAATTTTTTAATAACGAGCTTTCTAATCGTCGTGAAATTTTAACACGACCTCTTAAATACTTCATACAAAAACATACCAAATTTTCAGAATTTTCTTATTATTTTTTATTTCAACGCTTAAGGAGGTTGAAGTAATGATGATAGAATTCTGAAAATTTGGTATGTTTTTACACGAAGTATTCAGGAGGTCGTGTAAAAATTTCATGACGATTAAGAAGCTATTTATTGAACAATTAACATTAACATGTTTCATAGGAACTCAACATCCTTAATAACAAACTACTTTTTCCAAATACCAAATAAATAATCTGATAGAGAAAAAAAATCGGAAAATAAACTGTTTTGACCATCACAGTGGTGTCCCATCTTGAAAATCGATTGACTGTCCGCCGATATAATCAATTTGATATTCATTTCATTGTGTAATATTATGCCCGCGATGCCAACCTACATATTACAAGCGTTCGTAAAATTTACATTTTCTTGCACATTGCCAATTTTTCAGCGGTCCTCGTAAGCACCTTTAATCAATGATCGATAAAAGCGATGCAGAGTCCACTGGACGAAATTACGAAACTTTGAGTGGCACTGGTTGGTCCCCGTGTCTGAAAAAATATAGGGACCGTCTCTGCTGATGGTAAATATTCCCATATGTACCAGTCCAGATTCTTTTCTGATAAAGAACCCTTTAAGGAAAAAGATACCTTTGGGCGATAAAAAACTGATTTTCATCTTTTTTTAAGGAAAGATCCCTTTACCTTTTTTGAAATTTAGGGTATGCTTTATTACCACTTTTGGCTGTTAAATGGTATATTTTTAAAATTAATCTTCGAAAACGTGGGAGGTATGGCAAGGTCTTTTAAACTGCATTTATTTTTAAAACTGCCGTTACGTGTAGCTAACAAACTAATTGACCGATTCTGATGCAATTTTATGTAAATATTTCTAACCTTATTGTCTAAAACCTAACCCTAAATATTCGTGAAAATTAAGAAAGATAAGTATTTATTCATTGCAAAATATAGCCATTTTTTTCGGAAAATTAAATCTTTTTGTTTTGAAGCGTACCATTTGGACTATTTTCAACATTCCTCACTTTTTCTTGGTTCATATTCTGCGTACGAGTGTCAAGAGAAGAAAAATGTTGGTTGGATTTTTTTCAGATTAATCCCGCCGACGCTGTGTGGCACGCCGACTGACAACGTCCGCCGCCACCCGCTTAGAAGCTATTTTAAAAGCCATCTCCGCCATTTTTAAAGAAAAATAAAAAAATACCATATAACAGCCAAAAGTAATAATAAAACATACCCCAAGTCTAAAAAATAATAAAGAAGTATTCCCTTTGAGAAAAAAAATAATGAAAATCGCAATTTTCTCCACGACTAAAGGTATCTCCCCCCTTAAATCTATGCCTGCGCGGCCGCCCTCCAATTCCGCTTCTTTTGCGATCTCAGTGTAAAGAAAATAAGAAAATATCCACGTGCAGTTCTCAACATGGTAAATCGCTTAAAAAAATTCCAAAAAATTCACGATTACTCATGAATTCTTCGATAATGCGAATCCACGATTATTTTTTTTTACGAAGCGGAGCTGCGCCCTGCTCCTGTTCGGTTGGCCAGGAATGTCAAAGTGAAATTTCCCTTTGGACGAAATCGACCCAGTTCACCCGGGCAGGGCTATACACATTTTCTTTTGCTATCCCCGATGACAATATAATTGGCAAAAAGATTTTTCTTCTTTTACGTTCGCAAGAAATAATGGATACCGTAGTTTTATATGTCGTTTCGTTTCGTCTACGACCACGTCCACTTGTGCGTCCATCCGTAAAGAAATCCAGAGTACTTTATTAATATTTATCCCTGTTACGAGAAATATCGTTATTTTCTCGTCGTCCTGACAGGCAATTTTATTACTCGACGCATCTGGCACACGTAACATCGACAATGCTGAAACTCGCTGCTGTACCGATAAGTGTAGATAATAGCTCGAACGATAGAAAACTCGTGACATGGGGTAATAAAAACACGATGTGCTCGACGGATAGACTCGTGCATATTGTCTATGTAGAAAAGAGGGCAGAGAGAGAGAGGGGGGGAGGGATATTTTATCGTTCAAGGGTTCTGGAATGTTCTCCAAAGTGCCCCTATAAACTCCGGCTCCTCTGTCGCTTCTACTGCAAGACATTGAAAGATGGAGGTCTATGAAGCGACCGGTGTCTGATATGACACGATCTCCAGCTTTTATATACCCATTAGCAAAGCTCGGAATATCAAACGACAACTTTACCAAAGAATATTTCACAGTCTGCTTGGACGACGTTCCAAAGTACTTTAGACGTCATTAGGTACTACCGGGGAAATATCGAGGGTGAAGGGTCCAAAAAGAGATGTATATAAACAATTTGTGTTGTTTTTATTTCTCTACAACAAAAACCGGAAGACTTCGTGACGTTTTTTTCACAAAGCCTCCGGACGGCAACCTGCGCGATAATTAAAGCGGGACACCACTGTGACGACTCCAAAAAGTGATCTTTTTGCATTTTCTTGAGGTATCGATATTCAAGGATATGTGGGGAAAAAATTCAAATTTAAATATTGAAAATGTAGCGAGTTACAGACGATTGAGAGAAAGAATGGTAGCACCACGGTTTACGTATAGTACAAGTTTCGATCGCGTTTTTCTCGAAACAACTTTTCTCGGTCTGGCCGGGATCATAACTCTAGCTATACGTGTCTGATGTTCAATGTTGAAAATTTAATATTTCCTCAATTGCCGTAGCTATCGTCGGACGTAGCCATTTTACTTTTTTCATTCGATATTTTCTAAACTCCCGAATATTAGTACAAATTTCGCCAAAGTTACACTTTTTTTAACACCCCGCACTTTGTAAAGTTTTTTTTTAACGTCTACATTTATATAGATTATAAAAAACATTTATTATTATTATTCAGACCAAGCATTACGAGATTGTCGATTCGAGCCGTTGGACCATATTTTTTATACAGAGGTCCTCATACCTCAATAACGTTGTTAATTTTTAATTTATGTGAATAAAAATTTACACGAAATAAGTTCAATGTACACTAAAGACATACATTCTTTCCAAACCAATTTCGTCCAGTAGACGAAAAAAATCGGAAAGTACGATCTTTTTCGTCACAGTCCTCCCTAAATTCGGCGCAGAACTTGCAAATTCTCCACAGCAGTATTACCCCTGCAATTGTGCACATACATGTACACAACGCGATGGAACATCCTCCCTAAAAAATGACAAACTTACGACTCGAGGGTCGTAATTTATCCTGAGAATATGAAATTTTGAAAGTTTCTTTCACAAAGAGCGTATATAGGACCCTCGGAGGCACGAGTTTGCGAAACTAACTTTGAAATTAGGGCCACGAAGGTACGCCTTCGCTAGTTGGTTTCTCCTGCGTTCTGGTCCTTGTCGACGTTGGTGATTTTCGAAATGAGCTCAGCGTGAGGGAACATTCCAGGTTGGCTGATGAGGCGAAAAGTCTCGACGGCTGCGAGAGAGCGAAATATCGAGAGGGGTGGAGAGGGGGGGGGGGGGGGAGAGAGAGAGAGAGAGAGAGAGAGAGAGAGAGAGAGAGAGAGAGAGAGAGAGAGAGAGAGAGAGAGAGAGAGAGAGAGAGAGAGAGAGAGAGAGAGAGAGAGAGAGAGAGAGAGAGAGAGAGAGAGAGAGAGAGAGAGTGAGTGAGTGAGTGAGTGAGTGAGTGAGTGAGTGAGTGAGTGAGTGAGTGAGTGAGTGAGTGAGTGAGTGAGTGAGTGAGTGAGTGAGTGAGTGAGTGAGTGAGTGAGTGAGTGAGTGAGTGAGTGAGTGAGTGAGTGAGTGAGTGAGTGAGTGAGTGAGTGAGTGAGTGAGTGAGTGAGTGAGTGAGTGAGTGAGTGAGTGAGTGAGTGAGTGAGTGAGTGAGTGAGTGAGTGAGTGAGTGAGTGAGTGAGTGAGTGAGTGAGTGAGTGAGTGAGTGAGTGAGTGAGTGAGTGAGTGAGTGAGTGAGTGAGTGAGTGAGTGAGTGAGTGAGTGAGTGAGTGAGTGAGTGAGTGAGTGAGTGAGTGAGTGAGTGAGTGAGTGAGTGAGTGAGTGAGTGAGTGAGTGAGTGAGTGAGTGAGTGAGTGAGTGAGTGAGTGAGTGAGTGAGTGAGTGAGTGAGTGAGTGAGTGAGTGAGTGAGTGAGTGAGTGAGTGAGTGAGTGCGGGAGTGCGTGAGTGAGTGAGTGAGTGAGTGAGTGAGTGAGTGAGTGAGTTAGTGAGTTAGTGAGTGAGTGAGTGAGTGAGTGAGTGAGTGAGTGAGTGAGTGAGTGAGTTAGTGAGTTAGTGAGTGAGTGAGTGAGTGAGTGAGTGAGTGAGTGAGTGAGTGAGTGAGTGAGTGAGTGCGGGAGTGCGTGAGTGAGTGAGTGAGTGAGTGAGTGAGTGAGTGAGTGAGTGAGTGAGTGAGTGAGTGAGTGAGTGAGTGAGTGAGTGAGTTAGTGAGTTAGTGAGTGAGTGAGTGAGTGAGTGAGTGAGTGAGTGAGTGAGTGAGTGAGTGAGTGAGTGAGTGAGTGAGTGAGTGAGTAGTGAGTGAGTGAGTGAGTGAGTGAGTGAGTGAGTGAGTGAGTGAGTGAGTGAGTGAGTGAGTGAGTGAGTGAGTGAGTTAGTGAGTGAGTGAGTAGTGAGTGAGTGAGTGAGTGAGTGAGTGAGTGAGTGAGTGAGTGAGTGAGTGAGTGAGTGAGTGAGTGAGTGAGTGAGTGAGTGAGTGAGTGAGTGAGTGAGTGAGTGAGTGAGTGAGTGAGTGAGTGAGTGAGTGAGTGAGTGAGTGAGTGAGTGAGTGAGTGAGTGAGTGAGTGAGTGAGTTAGTGAGTGAGTGAGTGAGTGAGTGAGTGAGTGAGTGAGTGAGTGAGTGAGTGAGTGAGTGAGTGAGTGAGTTAGTGAGTTAGTGAGTTAGTGAGTTAGTGAGTTAGTGAGTGAGTGAGTGAGTGAGTGAGTGAGTGAGTGAGTGAGTGAGTGAGTGAGTGAGTGATGTGAGTGAGTGAGTGAGTGAGTGAGTGAGTGAGTGAGTGAGTGAGTGAGTGAGTGAGTGAGTGAGTGAGTGAGTGAGTGAGTTAGTGAGTGAGTGAGTGATGTGAGTGAGTGAGTGAGTGAGTGAGTGAGTGAGTGAGTGAGTGAGTGAGTGAGTGAGTGAGTGAGTGAGTGAGTGAGTGAGTGAGTGAGTGAGTGAGTGAGGTGAGTGAGTGAGTGATGTGAGTGAGTGAGTGAGTGAGTGAGTGAGAGAGAGAGAGAGAGAGAGAGAGAGAGAGAGAGAGAGAGAGAGAGAGAGAGAGAGAGAGAGAGAGAGAGAGAGAGAGAGAGAGAGAGAGAGAGAGAGAGAGGAGTCTGACGACATGGTACAGCAGTGACGCTAACGATGAAGACGTACCGACGAGAAATGTTACCATAGGGTCCGTACGAGTCAGACATCCATTCAGTCTACTTAAGTCATGAACATAATGAGTCGGGATGAAAGTTTTTCAAGTTTGTTAGGCATCTATATACGCGTATGGCGAACTGTCGTGCTCTCATTTGCTCTCCCACTTCCCCTTCCGCGTACACCCATATTGTCTCGTATCGTCTCTCATTTTACGTAACGGCAAGTACGAGCGGTGCGGATACGACGCTCTAGGGCTTAGGTAACGACCTCGCGTGGCAACTGGTTGCCCTTGTATACAGTCCATGGAAAACTCGCGGCAACTCTATACTCAGCCGCGAAACACACGTAACGCGAAACAAGAGTTGCCCCATTTGCGCGAGGTAACGCGTTATTTGTTGGTAACGGAATTAACGGAGAATCGAGAATAATGAACCGGAGCTTTTACCGCCCACAGCGCGCGCGCGCTATGCTCGACGAAAGTTTCGCACACGGTGCTTTTTAGCTTCGGGAAAGAAAGTTTTGGCGATTGAAACTCGAATCTATCAACTTTCCACCCTTCTTCGCTGGTGAATTTCATTATTGGATTACTCGCGACTTTTTTTTATATCTTGATATTGCTCGAACGCGAAGAAACTCCGTCTACGTTTTGACACCGGGACAATGTACCGTCAGCTAGCCAAGGCGTGGAAAATAGTTTCAGTTCGATTTTAATTCGGCAACTTTTAACGCCTGACACTGGTGGATGAGCCAGGGTTTTGCTGTCGCGGTTCTTCGAGTTAAAGTATTGGTGTCTAGAATTTGAAGAAAAAATGGTTTTTTCGGTTCTGTATTCCAGAGACTTTTCTGAATACGCGTGGGAACACCGGCTAATGTCAGTCGTGAAATTAACTGAGTTGTGGACATTTTTAGGATTATTAGGATTATTAGGAGTACGCTTGGGAAGCGCGGTCGAGACGCAGCAACTTTGAAGGAGGACGTCACTGTGACGAGTAGAAAAAATTGATTTTTTTTCACATTTTCTCAAAGGATAGATATTCAAGAACGTGTGAAAAAAATCTTCAAGTGAGAATATTGAAAGCTGACTAAGCTATAGACGTTTTAGTGAGAGCAGGTAGCGCAACGATTTACGCATACTAAAACAATCGATCGCGTTTTTATCGAAACCACTTTTCTCGACTGAGCCGGAATCATAACTCTAGCTATAATTGTCCGGTTTTCAATTTAAACAAACCGAAAATTCCGTAATTGCCGTAGCCAGTTTTTTAATGTAGTATTTTTTAAACTTCCCAAAATAAGTAAAAATTTCGCTGAAATTACACTTTTTTTACACCCTCCAGTTTGTGATTTTTTTTCTCGAACAACCGCTACGCACAACGAGATCATCGAGCACAATCATTTATATAGATTACGGTTCGGCAACCTTTTGTTGTGGGAGAACGAAATATTTTAAGAGGGGATTAACGCGAACCGCACATTGGCCATATGTCACAACAGTATACCTACATTGTAGGTATACCATTTACGATATCGTCCGTCACATGCAGGGTTGCCAGACGTCCTTTATTTTAAAGGACGTCCCTATTTTCACACCCAAAAGTGGATTTCGTCCCCTATTTTGAAATCGAGAATAGTGGACATTACTTCGTCCTTTATTTTGGGAAAAACGAACGCTCGCGTATGGCAAATACGTTCAGTCGCGTAAGTGGCTGCGTGTGTATGAAGAGTTCTGTATATTAAGGGGTTACCCCCACTTGCGATTTTGAAAAAATCGATTTTTTTATTGCATTTTTTTGAAGTATAAGTATCTGAGAATATGTCCTGAAAATTTCAAGTCAATCCGAACAAAATTGACTGAGATATGAGCGTTGAAAGAGAAGAATCCGTGAATTGAAGAACTGAAATTGAAACTTTAAACGCATTTTTCTCAAAATGGCATTTCTGAAGTCGGTGACCAAGATTACTCGAACACTAATGAACCGATCTTCTTGAAATTTTGCAGGCTTATTTAATACATACAAATGTAGTCTTTAATCGTTCGATTTTTTTTTTCGAAAAAAAATGGCCGTTTTATAGCCAAAAAACGGCCGTTTTTTTTCGTTAAAATCGAACCATTAACTTTGACTGTCCGCCATTTTGTGAAAAATGAATATTTTTTAAAATCCTTCGATTAAAGACTAGTTTATACTTATATTTGACTAAATCCATCCGCATTTTTTTTTTCAGATGATCCACTTCGCCGCAATGTTGGTCACCGCAAACCGTGTATATAAAAACATTATTTCATTGACGGCCATTTGCCACTAAACAGTGTAATATTTTTGAATAAAAAAATTACTGAAAGTTCTTCAAGATGTGTTCTTTAAGATGGTATATTGATCGATTAAAAAAGTTTTGTAGTTTTCTTTAAAAAAATTCATGAAAAAGACCTTTTTTGCGCTACAAGTGGGGGTAACGCGTTAAAGCCTCTCGTGACGAAAATAATAGAAGAAAAAAAGCGTGAAAATGTTCTTGAAAAATGGTTTCAGATTCTAAAATCAACGGATGAAAATAGGCATCTGCTAAAAATAATACAATACGTATTTCCCATCCCAGTGTCTAACGCCCAGGCCGAAAGGATTTTTTCCTTCTGTACCAATACGTGAACCAAAAACCGAAAAACGTTAGACATTGACACTGTAAAGGGGAACTACAAAAAAAATCGAACTTCAACATGCAATGTAAAGAATTTTATAATATCATTATCGAAAACGAAGAAGCTTTTAAAGCAGCAAAAAGTAATACCAAGTATACTGTCGAAAAAAAGTAATTTTGTATTTGTTTTATGATAGGTATTTTTCACTTTTGTTCATTATTAAATAACTAGGTACTTACTATTGGCTTCAATGAATGACTACGATACGTTGCGTATTGAAATTGCTGTTTTTATTAATAAATGTCGCTACTGATACCATAACAGACCATTTTATTGAAAACAACATTATGTTCCTTATTTTCATCCTTGATCCTTACGTTATCTTATCAAATCCTCGAAAACACAAAACGGGAGCTGGCACTAGTCACATGCATTGCGGCAACAATCTTGCGGGTCGCACCAAGACGCCTTACGGGCTGATTGAAAAATTGACAATCGAAGGATGCCGTCATTGTGTAATTTTTTTGTATACTCAAACAGATCAAGAAGATGTTTGTTTTTTTCGCACTCATAAAACGTCTCTGCGCACCGTTGTAGACGAACGTACAAAAGTACCTCATAATAATTTGTTATTTTAATTGTACACATTCTTGAAGTATCCATAAACATGTGTATTCATTTTTTAAATCATTTTCTTAGTTATTCCATTCCAAAACTCACTTCGAGTTCTAGAAAAACACGCTCTAGACCACAATACCGCCTCAAGACGACTTCGGACACGAAAGTTACATTGGATCAGCAGAGTGCGTCGAGGAGGTGATAGCAGAGGGTTCAATTAGGAAGGGCAATACGTACAAACCCACTGGGGTATACGTTATTACCCAAGAAAAAAAAACATTCGCCCTCTAAAAAAACGATAAAGAGGTTTCAGGTTACATTCAATTAAAACCTCGTGACTCTTTCGGCGTGTCAAATTTGTCCAAGACTGTCGAAAATATGTGAATAGAAGAGCTCTTCGAATACTGAACTGTTTCGTTTTTTAAACCCATTCAGCAGCCGTAACCACTTGACTCAAAGCACTCTCAACCCAGGCAACCATCGAGATCCAACAAAGAAAAGCGTCACGACCGAAGCCTACTTCAGACTTACGCGAGTATGATAACCACATACCCAGAGACCAAATCAATTTTCTTCACTACAGTATGTTTTCGGCTTCCAGGTCAATTTTATATAAAAAATTGGGCAAAAGAATGAAATTTAATAAGTATCGTGAACAGGAAGAGCGGTAGCTAAGAGGTCATGGAGGACGAGACGAAAGGGAAAGCAAACAGACGTACAAAACCCTCTCGACTTATCAGTGTCGCGGCATTGTCTGTCGGCTCCGTATGGCGAGGAAGAAAAAAAACTCTTGGAAAAACATGTGCTAGGGTTGCTCTACTTGGTGGACCGGACATGTAGCACTATTTTAACGAAGCTCTGAGGAAGCTCGAACAAGCTTCTCAAGATACATGCACTTTTCGGTGTAGGGGAGACCGGGGCAAAACGGCACTGGGGCATAATGGGATCGGGGCAAAATGGGACAGAGAGGAGTGGAATATCAAATTGGGGCAAAATGGGACACACAAAAATGAAGTGTCGCAGCCCGCTGAATTTGGGGCAAAATGGGATGACAGGAAAATTCATGCTTCGGCTCTATGAAAGAGCTGTTGAAACATAATCTAATCTAAACGGTGCTTGTGGTTCGTTTCAGTCCACATATACGCGGATAATACGGACTGACCGATATATTTGTCGACACATATCCGTCGATTTCATGGGGAGCGGCGGTCCTAGTTTCATAAAACACTTTACGTAAAAATTGACGAGAGTTAGATTTTCATCAATGGCTTGAAAATCAGTATCAGTAACGTGCAGTTGGCAGAAAATAAATTTAAAAAAAAACAAAGAAAGATAAAAACAACAAAAAAAACCAAAAAATTGCACGCGTCATATTATAAAAATTACTTGATTATTTAAATAATTAATAACGACAAAGAAATTGTACCCATCGAATAAAAAGGCTCAAATAACAATTTACGTCAAGTTCGGTACAGTTCTGACCGCAGAATCAAAAGTAATTGTTTAACAAACTTTAATAACAAATGAAAAATTAGTATTTTTTTGAATGTTGAAGTACTTAAATTTATTGGATTCAACGAATCCTGACGAGCCGAGCACGAACTGTTGTCGTAAAGTCAAAAATAATAATAATTGTTTAAGCGATTGAGTTAACAAATAAAAATTGTCGTCTTCTTTAATGTTAAATTACTACGATTAATCAAATTTCAACGAAATCGAACGAGTCGACCTTGAAACATTGCCTTAACCGCATGTCCAATCATTATATTTGGTCAAACAATGAATATCAAAAAATCAATTGAAGTTTTAGTGAGTGAAAACCTGTTTTCACTCATTTATTACCCCTCGTTTTTTACCCCTCGTTTTTTACCCCTGCATTTCTTTCGTTTCTGCATCGAATTATTCCACTGTCCCATTTTGCCCCAATCTCGTGAAATTAGTGGTCTCCGATTTTTCCTGTCCCATTTTGCCCCAGTCCCGTTTTGCCCCAATGACGTATTTTCCAGCAGTGTTGATTTTCACTATTCCATTTTGCCCCAAACCCGTTTTGCCCCGGTCCCATTTTGCCCCGGTCCCATTATGCCCCGGTCTCCCCTAAATGTGAGTGTAAGTCCATGCGTAAGTGTAAGTCCAAGTGTAAGTGTAAGCCAAGTGTAAGTGTAAGTGTAAGTATGAGTGTGAGTGTGAGTGTGAGTGTGAGTGTGAGTGTGAGTGTGAGTGTGAGTGTGTGTGTGTGTGTGTGTGTGTGTGTGTGTGTGTGTGTGTGTGTGTGTGTGTGCGCGCGCGCGCGCGCGCGTGTGTGTGTGTGTGTGTGTGTGTGTGTGTGTGTGTGTGTGTGTGTGTGTGTGTGTGTGTGTGTGTGTGTGTGTGTGTGTGTGTGTGTGTGTGTGTGTGTGCGTGCGTGTGTGTGTGTGTGCGTGTGTGTTTCATAACGTACGGTACACCCAGTGTGTTGAACACAGAACTCGAGACTTCCTCATACGTAGTCACGTACTCGTCTGCTTTTGCTACACAGCAATCTACCGACGTATAAAATTGATGTCGAAAAGGGGGGCATATAATCCTCGGGGCACACTTTTTACGGAAAATTGTGACGTTAAGGGGGAGGATACCTTAGGTGAGGAAAAGATTTGCAATGAAATCATGAAAATGTTCATTTTCATGATTTATTTCTAAAGGAAAGATTTTTTCGCGGTTTTCGACACTTAGGATATGTTTTGTTACTACTTTTGGCGACTACATGGTATTTTTAATGTATCTTGAAAGAAAGGCGGAGTATGGCTCGATATTTTAAACTGCACTTTCAAAAGGGACATGACGTGTAGCTGAAAAACTAATCGACCGATTTTGAAGTGCATAAGGGATTTTCGACACGTTGGAAACTTTCTTTCGAAAAAAAAGTTGCTTACGGTTTTTTAATTATTATAAACAATTTTTTTTCAAACGTGCAGTGTTTGATCAAAAATCGACATTTTTCGATTTCCTTACGTGGTTCGAAGGTAAATTTTATTCAGAATGCAAATTATTTTGAATTTTTTTGTCTTTTTAATTCGTTTTTATGATGGATATGTTAATATTATTATTACAAAGATTACGTGCAAGATGTTCACGTGAAATAAATTCATCATTAACCACAACATTTGGCACACTATAATCGATAGTACGAATAATCACCATAAGTAAACATCAATCAGAGCAGCTGCGGGTAGAATATATTTAGACGGTTTTTTGACCCCGTGGAAGTGATCGTGCCCCCTTAAACGAAGTATTGCCCATATTGTACATGGAATATATCGAAGGCCTGACTGCAAAAACGAGCTCTCAATCGATGGTGTGGAAAGATGAGTGTCCCTTTTTCTTCCCAACTATCGTCCTTAATCCCAATCGAGTCGTGAGAGTCGGCGAGAGGGAGAGTACGGAGGCAGAGATTATATCGCCACATGGAGAACATTGAGAGAAACGACCGATAATCCCGCGATAGTGATCGAAAGAAAATATATATGCGGAGATTGCGAGCGGATGAAGGTCGTGGAGGAAGCGACGGTGAAGAAAAAGGCAATGAAGGCAAAAGGAGAAAAAAATGTGCCGGAGCAGTGGAGCAAAAAATATCGACAGCGAAAGAGAGGGAGAGAAAAAATTGTGTGGTCGTAACCCTCAACCACTAAGAAGATTGTGATACTCGCGGGGGAAAATGGCCGATGTAAATGTAAATTCGTAGGGTTGAACCTCCCGTTGCTTTTATTTTCAACTGGCCCTGAAGAACATCCAGCAGAGACCTTACGCCCTGTACATACGTTGCGACAAAACCCTGTGAAATTTATATCGCGGAGTCCTTTGTCTCTCGGGTACGCGGCATGTATTTTGAGTATTTGTATTTGATGGATATTGGCCCTTCATTATTTAAAACGTTACCATAAAAAAAATTGTTGACTTTATTTTAGGTTTTGATAAATTAAAAATACTTGTTGAAAAATGTTGAAAAATGAATAATTCAGTTGCTGAAAATTGTTGGAAAATGAAAAATTCAGTTGCTGAAAAATGTTGAAAAATGAAAAATTGAGTTGCTGAAAAATGAAAAATTTAGTTGCTGAAAAATGTTTGAAAATTTAGTTGCTGAAAAATGTTGAAAGATGAAAAATTTAGTTGCTGAAAGATGTTGAAAAATGAAAAATTTAGTTGCTGAAAAATGTTGAAAAATGAAAAATTTAGTTGCTGAAAAATGTTGAAAAATGAAAAAATTGGAAAAAAAATCAATGAAAAATAAAGGGGGTGTGACAGACATGTCACATTTCGTCGTAACATTCCTCCGTGATGTATGGAATGCTTACAAGGATTTGTTCAATGTAGTGTAGCACAAAGCGACGCCGCATTTTTCACACACCTTTTGTCTGTATAATTTTTTCGATTTTTGCAAACTTCACGCACACTCGGATCTTGCGATCTCCTGTTAAGTGAATAACGAACAAATTTTGATTCAACTGACGCCATCTAGCATGCACGAATGGCACTAAATAAACCTTAGAACGGTTTTTAGCCATCGTGTGACATTGATTTAAAAAAGGATCAAACGCCAATATGGGAATCTACGAGGACTTGGATGGTTTGTTGCAGAACTGTCACACGGTGATATAAAGGGTTAGGGGCGGGAGCAGAAGTGACAGCGCTGTGTCACAATGAAAATTTCGTCTAGTGGCCTTCACTACACATATCTTCGACTTTAAAAATTCTTTCACAAGTTTTAGTAACGGAATGGCGTCGTTGAAGCTGGATGGAGCGAGTCACCGTTCTCTGATAGCGTCCTGCAGCAAAATTGCGTCGCCGATTCTTCACCAATTGACATCAACTGTTTTTTTTTCCAAATTTTATAACAACATTTCACATGCAGCACATAGGGGTCTTTCAGTATGTCTAAAACTTTTTTTTTGATAGAAAAACAATTTATAACAATTTTTTTCACCACGAACAATCGTTTTTCAACTATTCACGAACTTATTGTAAAAAACTCTATTTTTCGATGTTCTACGTACTTTGAAGACACGTTTTATCTAGACTGCAAATTACTTTGACTTTTACTTCCAGGTAAAATATTGGAAGACTCTTGCCGACTACTGGACACAATGCGGAAAAAGTGACTCGCTTCATCCAGCTCCAGCGCCGTCATTTTGTTAAGGGGTTACCCCCACTTGCGATTTAAAAAAAATCGTTTTTTTGTTGCATTTTTTTGAAGTATAGGTATCTGAGAATATGTCCTGAAAACTTCAAGTCGATCCGAACAAAATTGACTGAGATATGAGCGTTGAAAGAGAAGAATCCGTGAATTGAAGAACTGAAATTGAAACTTATATGCATTTTTCTCAAAATGGCATTTCTGAAGTCGGTGACCAAGATTACTCGAACACTAATGAACCGATCTTCTTAAAATTTTGCAGGCTTATTTAATACATAAAAACGTAGTCTTTAATCGTTCGATTTTTTTTTCAAAAAAAAAATGGCCGTTTTATAGCCAAAAAACGGCCGTTTTTTTTCGTTAAAATCGAACCATTAACTTTGACTGTCCGCCATTTTGTGAAAAATGAATATTTTTTAAAATCCTTCGATTAAAGACTAGTTTATACTTATATTTGACTAAATCCATCCGCATTTTTTTTTCAGATGATCCACTTCGCCGCAATGTTGGTCACCGCAAACCGTGTATATAAAAACATTATTTCATTGACGGCCATTTGCCACTAAACAATGTAATATTTTTCAATAAAAAAATTACTGAAAGTTCTTCAAGATGTGTTCTTTAAGATGGTATATTGATCGATTAAAAAAGTTTTGTAGTTTTCTTTAAGAAAATTCATGAAAAAGGCCTTTTTTGCGCTACAAGTGGAGGCCTTAACAAATCGTGTGAAAAAAATTTGTAAAGATATTTGAATATGTGTAGAACAAAGCCCACTAGACCGAATTTTCAATCCATTAATAAATAGATCCACAAAAAACGGTCGTAGTACGCGTTTGTCAGGGTTCTAGACTGGTCGTCTCCCTCAACAGAGGCTGGAGGGCGATAAGTAGCAGCCCCGTATTACCATTACTTTGTACGCGTCAAGCCCAGAAACCTGCACTTGCTTGAGACCTAAGCTTCTTACATTGAATATCGTACATGGCTGCTATATTCAGTTTTACGTACACACTATATATATATATATATATATATATATATATATATATATATATATATATATATATATATATATATATATATATATATATATATATATATGTAAATTCAGGCCTGCGAAATGAGAAATATTATACACAAACTGATGCACACAATTTTCACAATGTAGTAAAGCTATACGTCTGTATGTATGTTTGCACAAGTAGGGATTCACGAGAATTCTTGACCTTTCCATCATCGTACACAGTCCGTTTCTCGTTTAATTATACATGGTCCAAGTCCTCGGTATGTCCGCGAACATTCGAAATTGAATGTGAAAGCACTGCACTGACGAGATCTTTTGCAATTGACCCTCCTCTATGGCCCTCGACGTATACCAACAAATTTTCCCTGTAGCTCGACTGCCAGAATGGACCACGCAAATAAGCTTACATAGATTTGGCTTTGAAATGAAATAAAGCTTTTTTCCAACTGTTTCCCTTGAATACGATTTTTTAAATAATGCATACGTTTTTATTGCATCGACGAAGACTTGTTGAAATTGATCAATCATTGGCGTCAATGAACGCATCAATGAAGTACAATATGGCGCTAGAGAAGACGCTGCAATAGACTTCAAGGCTCTCTCCGTCTTCGGGAGGGATAGGCTGAATTGGCGACTTTTTTTTCGCACCAACAAAAGCGCCGGTCGACCTGTCAATGCGCTCAGCTGTGAGGCCTTCAGGTGCTCAGCCCCGCGCCGTATGATGCGTATACGTTTACGGAGGAAAAGCCAATTTGGACGGCGAGTGATACATCATCCCCGGATAAAAATGAGGGATATCGACGGAACGACGGCTTTTTTTCATTATTGCGACGCTTGCGTGACCTCGGGCCTGATATATCATTTCTCAGGATATATCCTATGCTTAGCCGGTAACAATGTGCCCACCAACCATTTGACACGTCTTTCATCACGCGATCGAACCAACCGATTCACGTACATATTGATAGGGTGATCGAAGAGTCACCTCAGAAATTCACAGCACAGGTAGAGCGCGAAATTCTAAGGAGAAATGTCCTTAGCCATTTTTCTATCGGAGGCATAGTTCCTCAGATATTAATTCATTCGTCACAGCCAATGAGGTGCTCCAGCGGAGCGACGAGCGTCCAGTGAGCGCGCGCTCCGCCCCTCCTACTCGTATGCGATAGGCTCGAGCGTAGTGCAAAACCACCCCATTGGCCAAGCTTGATTAATTAATATCTAACGAACGGCGTGTCGGAGCGCGAAATGGATAAGGACTTTTCTCCTCAGGATTCCATGATCCATCTAAATACTTTGTGAAATACTATGTATATGCGAATATATATATAAACACGTATATAAAGATCGTCCAATCCTATTTCCACGGAATTATACTAACACGCGGAACTCTGTAATATTTTTTCATATCTCTACTCGTTCAGTGTCCGTTTTTTTTTCGTCCATTAACAAAAATCACGCTGCGCAATCTCAAATCACAGCCACTGTGGAAATCGCAACCGAGGCCTGCGAAATTTTAATTAGCAAAGCGTTTCGAGGGAGAAAATCGTCCGAAAGTTCATTTAGCCCGATATTTCAGTTACGTTTTCATCAATCCCTCGCGGGGGAGTGCTGCCGCGTTGATAAAGCCGACGAACTTTTTGTTGTTTCGATGCATTGTACAGCAATGCGGCGAGCTTACGCGGCGTGGGCTCGGATACTTTTTTATTGCCGGCAAAATACGCGAGTTTGCAACTTTACCAGCCACTCGAGTGCGAGCAAAGTCTCGGCTGATATCCGCAGTCGTTTTTCGCTTTGGAGCAACGCTTCTGGGCCTCTGGCTCTCTCAAAAACGTACATGGCCGTCGGCGGTGCCAATGACGATTTTGAAAAACGCAAACGTTTGCGTTAAGGGGTTACCCCCACTTGCGATTTTGAAAAAATCGTTTTTTTTATTGCATTTTTTTGAAGTATAAGTATCTGAGAATATGTCGTGAAAAATTCAAGTCGATCCGAACAAAATTGACTGAGATATGAGCGTTGAAAGAGAAGAATCCGTGAATTGAAGAACTGAAATTGAAACTTTAAACGCGTTTTTCTCAAAATGGCATTTCTGAAGTCGGTGACCAAGTACTCGAACACTAATAAACCGATCTTCTTGAAATTTTGCAGGCTTATTTAATACATAAAAATGTAGTCTTTGATCGTTCGATTTTTTTTCGAAAAAAATGGCTGTTTTATAGCCAAAAAACGACCGTTTTTTTCGTTAAAATCGTACCATTAACTTTGACTGTCCGCCATTTTGTGAAAAATGAATATTTTTTAAAATCCTTCGATCAAAGACTAGTTTATACTTATATTTGACTAAATCCATCCGCATTTTTTTTTCAGATGATCCACTTCGCCGCAATGTTGGTCACCGCAAACCGTGTATATAAAAACATTATTTCATTGACGGCCATTTGCCACTAAACAATGTAATATTTTTCAATAAAAAAATTACTGAAAGTTCTTCAAGATGTGTTCTTTAAGATGGTATATTGATCGATTAAAAAAGTTTTGTAGTTTTCTTTAAAAAAAATCGTGAAAAAGGCCTTTTTTTCGCTACAAGTGGGGGTAACGCCTTGATCATACGGGGATGAACGGGCTGTACTCAAGGGTCTAGTCAATACGGAAATATTTTCGCGAAACGAGCGCATTAAGCCGATAATCACGTTGAACAAATGCTTTTTCAAGTACAACACGTCGTGGAGATATTGATTTCGAGAGACTATGGCAATGTAAGTAGAAACGAAAAGTACATATGTCATGATCGTAATACTAGAAATAATGCTGAGGAAAAATGATATCAGGTATCCCGTCGCAATCGTAATAACGACGGCGATTCAAGTAAAATCAAATGAAATGTTAATCATTGTAATAATGAACTCACAGCTGTGATCCCCTTCGCCTCTGAGGTATGACATCCGGTGCGGAGTTTGTATCAAGATTAATGATTTTTTCATCGTCGGCTCCCATTTCGTAGGGTTTAACGGCTCGGAACGACGGTCTCCTGCCGGATGATCGTGGCTCTTCCGGTTCCCTCGTTCCTGTTGAAGCGTGGCAATGAAAATTCGCCAAGGTCAGTAAAACGCGATTACCAATAGATGTGAATCTTACAGCTAGACATACGAAATTGTTCGTCTCCTTGATTTATCCCAGATTTTCGTGTTGGTGATTCATTTGTCGCGATTTTTTATCATTGAAATGGCGACGTGTTCATTGAAATGGAGACGTGTTCAATTGCTATGGCATCAGCCATAGCAATGGCATCAGCCATAGCAATTAGACGGACAGATTAGGTTAGATTGGAGAAAGGGAAAGACAGAAAGAGCTAGAGAGAAATCAGAACAGATTCTCGCTCCATCGTACTCTTCCGGAAGTTCCCAAATGGCTTACACATCCGTACGGGCGTATGATATCCCGAAGCTAATGAAGGAATCGGGTGAGAAAGGCAAGTGCGATGATCAGAAAGGCATCGCCAAAAGGGACGAATTATCGACTGGAAGTTTGAGCGAGCTGGTTGATTATACCTGTCAGTCATGGTTGGGTTGCTCCACATGGCCTACAACTCTACAGCCCCATACGGCCCGCCAATACGACCATCCTCAAACGGCGTGTCTTCACTAGAGTCACGCATATGTATATGTCTGTGATGAGGTAAACTTCGAGAGTTAGAAACGAGAATGTTGCGGTGGGTAAAGCGGCAAATCGTTTTGGAGCTTGGCGGTCGCACAGACTCCATCGTGATTCCGCTCCCGAGGTAGGCCAACGTACATACGTCTATGTACAAAGTGGCATTGCGAAACTTTGCCTATACCCAAAAAGTTTTCACGGAAGACTGGGCTTCTCACTCAAGACCGCGAAACGACGAATCACTCAGACCGAACGAATCAGCAGCTTCGAACGCGGTTGAGAATCAAACGGCTAATATAATTATTCGAATGAATTTGTTCCGGGAGGGGAACTTCGAGCGTGACGAAGTTACCATTTTGCCGTATGCCGTTGTTATACGTGATTCGAAACGAGGCGAAATGAAGTAATCGGCTGATTTTCATCGGGACCATGAATCGTATAGATAGAGAGGGAGGAAGCTTGATGAAATTTCGTTACGCCTTGGCAGAAACTTAATGCAGTTGAAAAGTTTCGTCGGTACAGAAGCATAATAAAGTGACGGTAGAAAAATCGATCGCGGTTGCAATGGAACAAATACTAATAGAGAAGGATTAATGTTATAATAATTATAATAATAACAGTAGTGGCAGTTATGAAAATATTAGTGAAAATCATTATAATAACATATTAAGGATGTTGAGTCCCTATGAAAGATGTTAATGTTAATTGTTCAATAAATAGCTTCTTAATCGTCATGAAATTTTTACACGACCTCCTGAATACTTCATGTAAAAACATACCAAATTTTCAGAATTCTATCATCATTACTTCAACCTCCTTAAGGGTTGAAATAAAAAATGATAAGAAAATTCAGAAAATTTGGTATGTTTTTGTATGAAGTATTTAAGAGGTCGTGTTAAAATTTCACGACGATTAGGAAGCTCGTTATTAAAAAATTAACATTTTGTTAAAAACAATTTTTACAAGAAATTTAAAAAAATTTGTCAATAAACTTCGTTTTGTTTCCGTTGCTTGCAGTATATTGTAGATATTACAAAATTGAGAGGTCAAAAAAAAACTTATTGCAAAGTTACATCGGTTTCCGTAAGACAACATTTAATTTGTGAATGTTAATTGTTCAATAACGAGCTCCCTAATTGTCGTGAAATTTTTACACGACCTCTGAAATACTTCATACAAAAACATACCAAATTTTCAGATTTTTATCATCATTTGCGATTTGGGACTCAACATCCTTAACCCTTAAAGTGCACACTGGGTCGTTTTGACCCATGCATTTTTTCGTGAAAGTGCGTATTTTTCAATGCATGCTCCACTTTAAGCCAATGTTTTGGCATTAAATCTTTATTATTTCAAAAAAAACCAATTGCAGCCATAAAATATAGATACTTAACTACAAAAAAGGTCTCTACAAAAAAAATGCATATTTACTGAGATATAACGCTCCGAAAATCGTCATGGGTCACATTGACCCAGTGTGCACTTATAGGTCGACGGCAGAGGTGTGCACTCTAAGGGTTAATGGATCATCCATTATTAAAAATCATTATAATTCCATAACGATAGCAATTTCAATAACGTAATAATGGATCATCGATTTTTATAAACCATTACGATTGCATAATCATGGAAATCATTAAAACTAAATTTAATCATGATGATGATGTTAGCAATAATGATGATGATTTTAGTGTATTCATTTTCATGATCGTTATTATCATCCAATATTATAAAATTCTAATGCCTGTCTCTAAATTTTTTTTTTCTGCCTGAAGAAAGGGAAAAAGTGAGAATGATTAAGGGAGACTACCAGTCTGGAGCACGGAAGAAAAGTGAATCCCTACAATTTTTTCTGCTTGCCCAATTGATGTAATGAACATTCCGTTCAGTGGCGTTTATTCTATATATCTTCAAGTAGCTTTTCAATTTTTTTTACAAGATTTCGTAACGAAATGACCACGCCGAAGCTGAATGTAGCGAGTCCTTTGTCCAATAGTGTCCTTCGGCTGGCAACATTACATCGCCAATTATATTTACCGTTGGACGTGAATTTTTTTTTTAAATTTTCGATAAACAATCAACCCCGAAGTACGTGAGGGATTTTTGACGTCTTGAACAATGACTAAAAAACGATTTTTTTTTAAACATGCACTATTTCACCAAACGTCGATATTTTTGGATTTCCCTACATACTTCAAAGGCAAATCTTATCTAGAACTCAAATTATTTTGGGTAATTATATAGTTTAGTGACTTTTCCTAAATATGGCGCTAAAATTTATTCTTCGCAATTTTTAACTATAAAACACCATAAATAATAGTGTTATGGCGGAGGGAACCCATCTTTTTATACTGCGAAGTCTCCGCCCAACATAACATCATTATTTACACCACAAAAATGCGATGAATCGCGAGAAAAAAAACAACCAGAAGCCATTTTCAGGAAAAGACACTAAACTATATAATTACGTTATTTCCAATTTTTCATGTCGGAAAAAAAATTGGAAAATCCTCGCCAGCAAAATATTGTGAAGATATATCGAATAAAGGCTACTAAACGGAACTTTCATCCTATTGACAGCGATACGGCCATCTCTTTCTTGATCTTCAGCAAGAGCTGCCTTGGTTAGAATCATTAGAATCCGTCATTCCCCAATTAAACGTGAAAATTTGATTTGCAACAGTTGGCAGATTTCTGTGAGGCCTGTTGGTACGCTAATGGAAACGTTTTTTAAGTTCTGGTTCCCAACCTAAAGGTACTGAAAACCAAATCGAGTTTTGGTTACCAATGAGACAATGGAATTTTTCGTTATCAGGAATAGGAATAGGATTCCTATTCCTGAGCTCCTGGTCATGAATAGGATCAAGTTACTAGAGACACAATCAAGTTTTTAGTTACTAACTAGACAACGGAGTTTCTAGTTATCAGGAATAGGAATAGGGTTACTATTCCTGGATTCCTTGATAGAAATAGGATCGAGCTGCTAAAAACACAATAAAGTTTGTAGTTACTAATGAGACACTGGAGTTTTTATTTGCAAGAAATATGAATAGGATTACTATTCCTGGACTCCTTAATAGAAGTAGGATTCCTATTCCTGGAGTCCTGAATAGGAATAGGGTTCCTATTCCTGGAGTCATGAATAGGACAATCGTTCCTATTCCTGGGGTCCTGAATAGGAATAGCGTTCCTATTCCTGGAGTCCTGAATAGCAATATCGTTCCTATTCCTGGAGTCCTGAATAAGAATATCGTTCCTATTCCTGGAGTCCTGAATAGAAATAGCGTTCCTATTCCTGGAGTCCTGAATAGGAATAGCGTTCCTATTTCTGGAGTCCTGAATAGGAATAGCGTTCCTATTCCTGGAGTCCTGAATAGCAATATCGTTCCTATTCCTGGAGTCCTGAATAGGAATAGCGTTCCGATTCCTGGAGTCCTGAATAGGAATATCGTTCCTATTCCTGGAGTCCTGAATAGAAATAGCGTTCCTATTCCTGGAGTCCTGAATAGGAATATCGTTCCTATTCCTGGAGTCCTGAATAGGAATAGCGTTCCTATTCCTGGAGTCGTGAATAGGATTCCTATTCCTGCAATCTCCTATGTAGAAATAGAATCCCTATTCCTAGAATCTCCTAGAAAGAAATAGGATACCTATTCCTCTAATCTCCTAGATAGAAATAGGATTCCTGTTCCTGGAATCTCCTAGATGGCATTAGGATTCCTATTCCTGGACTGCGAAATGGGAATAGGGTTCCTATTCCTGGATATTCCTGGATATTCGTGAAAAATTGTCGAAATTCATCATTTTTTCAGGCTCTAGACTGGTAGCCTCCCTCAAATCAGTGGTGAAAACAATGTTCAATTTTTACGATAGAATCTCATCGAGGTATACTTGACTATCGACGAGCTTACAACTGATTCATTCAAAAGGTCCAAAACATCCAATGTAACGACGTATTTGGCCGCAACTCACCCTGAGAAGACATGGAGCCCCTCTTCGTGTACATCGAATCCGTATCCCGGTTGCACTGCATCTGCTGTTGAGCGGCGGCAATTGCCATTGCACCGAGGCCTCCACCGCCGCCACTTCCGGTCGCCGAGTAAACGTCGTAAGCCGATGATCTTCGGGTTATCTGATACGTGACACCGAGCCCCGTGTCCCCGGCGTGGGAAGACTGTCCCCCAGCGACGCCGCCCATCGATCCGTCGGAGCTCTTGATCTCGTCGTCGTACGAATGTTGTCTCGTGACTCTCGACTTCCGGCGCACCGTGCCACCGCTCCGACGCGAGCGTCTCCGGCGTTCCTCCTCGTCGTCGAGATCGAACTGGCCTTCCTGATCTGCGTTTCGTTCGGAAACAAACGAAAGATGGTCCGAATAGCAAACGTCCTCACGGATACATTGGGTCTGTTTGAGTTCGGCAAACAAGAGGAGGAAGAGCTCGAGGAACGAGGCAGTTGCCATTGATGATTGCCATTGAGGCGAGCTGGCCTTCTGAATTGTACAATTGAAATTCTCGCTCGCCAATGACACTTGTCGAAAAAAAATCAAGCTTGCTATTTGCGCCGAACAGAAACGGCTAACCGAAAAATATGTCATCGGATAGCAGGTCAGTTGAGATTCGAGACAATCGTAGATAACGAGAGCTATCTGAAAGCTCGCGAAATCCAAAACCAGGGTTCCCATTGCCACGAATAAAGTGCGAAATTCACATAGAGCAGAGTATCGAAGCCCAACGCTCGTGATGTTAATCGAGTTAGCTGCATTTGCAAATACTTCGGCGCAGTGACGAATTGATGCATCGCGAAAAGCAAAATATCGACTGCCGTGGTTGGAACGTCCTCAAAATCAGCTTTGATTGACGACCAAGTGATTTTAAGGACATTCGGTTTTGAGGAACATCATGGCGGTAGTGTATGGTTTGGTATGGGAATGTGGAGGACAACACGAACTCGTTACATTTCACTCACCAGCAGCTGACGAACCCTTTCCGCTTCTCTGAGGGCTCGAAGTTCTTCCGCGTTCCTTCCGGTCGCCCCTCTCCCCTCTCTCCGACCTGTCTGACTGATGACGATCCGGCGAGCCGCCCCGTGATTTGCTCCTCCACTCCCAACCGATCTCCTCGGTGCCCCGTCGTTCTCCTGCAACCTTTCGAAACTACAACATTACGAGGTCCATTAGGGCTCGCAACTACGGACTCCACCACAGTTAGGGCTAAGGCAACGATCATGTCGGCCGCGGCATCCAACAACAGCAACGTGAGAGCGAGTACACTGTATTTACTGGAGCGCGTCTGTGTGTGTTTCAACATCGTGCGGAAAGGCCATTCAGTGTGTGGAGTGTCGGAGAGATTGCGCGTATATGAAATTTGCGTAAGAACTGTCAGTTGTGAAATGAGGACTGGCAAATACACATTCGCCAATACGCATTGAAAATACATATAGGAAAAGAGGATTGGATAAGTTGATAGGCGGTGGACAATGGTAATTCCGCATCCCAATGATACACATGAGCAATACACATTGCTAAGATATATTGGAGATGCTGCTTGCTATAGATCAATCCATACTTGAGGGTATTGCGATTGCTTATCATTGAAATGATACATATCGGGGCTTGGATGATACACGAACGCATGGTTTTGAAAATACAGAAAGCAATGCACATTGGCTTATCCCCTCGGATGAAAAGGTGTATTGGGCAATCGACACTTGAGTTATGCACATTGCAAGGTTCATTGGAAATGTGTATTGGCAATGCACCATGACCTATCCACTTGAATTCAAGTGTGCATTGGAAAACACAGATTGGCAATGCACATTCGGTAATCCACACTTTAATGATCCATATAGCAATACTCATTGGAAATGTGTATTGGCAATGCACAGTGGTCAATCCACACTTCAATCATACACATCGCAATACTCATTGGAAATGGGTATTGGCAATGCAGATTGTCCAATCCACTCAAATGAAAGTGTGCATTGAAAAATACAGATTGGCACTGTACATTGGCCAATCCACGCTTCAATCATACACATCACAGTACTCATTGAAAATGTGTATTGGCAATGCACTCTGGCCTATCCACTTGAATAAAAGTGTGCATTGGAAATTACAGATTGGCAGATTCGGCAAGCCACACTGTACTGGCAATTCACATTGGTTAATTCCCACTTCACGAGTACACATCGCCATACGTTTTGATGAAATATCTCGCCAATGCAGATTGGTACTGATGAAATGTTTGTATTCCGCATCATTTATAGCATGCGTCAACAATACATATCGGAAGCGTGTGTTCGAAATATGGATCGACACAATACTAGCTGGCAATATGTATCTACCACTGGCCTCAGCAACCACTGCCATCTGATTGATTTACAAAGTGTAGCTGAAGGACGTATCGAATGAAAATGTGTACTGTACTGAATTGACCGACCGTGCGTCGATGAGTTTGACATCCACAGAAGCTAGGCATTCATTTTACGAAAGCTGAGCATTCAAGGTCATATATCGGCCGATCGTGTGAGTGTTTGTCAAATACACTTGGCTCTAATCTCTCAATGGACATCGCTGGAATAGCCTCGATGTTCACACATTTTACATGCAGCCAAATACATGGATTTTGTGATGGCGATAAAGGTTATTAGAAACAGCAGACTCTCGGGTGCAAAATAATCACGTATGTGCTCGTAAATCTTCACTCGCGTGTACATACAACGGTTATTACATTGAAAAATATGAAATGGGCGCTCTACATTAGCCCGGTGGTGCAATGGTACATATGTACATCCGCTCCATTTGCGCGAGCTTGCACAATTTATTTGTTCTAACGGTGGGTAGAATACCAGCATTTCTCCAGTGCGGAAACGACCGAGTTCGTCGCCTATCTCGCATGTACTTTCGGTGCTTCGAGTGTTGCGCCAACTCAAATACAATATCGCACATGCACCACGCCGGATTTCACGAGAAACGGATGTCGCAACAAAATTTCGAACTGGAGGACAATTCGTACACCGAATTTCGGCGTTCGGTTCTGCATCGACTTATCGCTGTATCGCACTCATATTTACAATTATTTTTGGATATGGAATCCGCGAAAAGCAATGGCGCGATACGGCCATCTTTTTCTTGATCTTCGGCAAGAGCTGCCTTGGTTAGAATCATTGGAATCCGTCATCCCCCAATTAAGCGTGAAAATTTGATTTGCAACAGTTGGCAGATTTCTTTGAGGCCTGTTCGTACGCTATAGGAAACTTATTTTGAGTTCTGGTTCCCGACCTAAAGTTACTGGAAACCCGATCGAGTTTTGGTTACCAACGAGAAAATGGAATTTTTAGTTGTCAGGAATAGGAATAGAATACGTATTCCTGATCATGAATAGGATGGTCATGAATAGGATCAAGTTACTAGAACCACAATCAAGTGTATAGTTACTAACTAGACAACGGAGTTTCTAGTTATCAGGAATAGGAATAGGGTTACTATTCCTGGATTCCTGGATAGAAATAGGATCGAGCTGCTAAAAACACAATAAAGTTTGTAGTTACTAACGAGACATACGAGACACTGGAGTTTTTAGTTACAAGGAATATGAATAGGATTCCTATTCCTGGACTCCTTGATAGGAATAGGATTCATATTTCTGGACTCCTTGATAGGAATAGGATTCATATTTCTGGACTCCTGAATAGGAGTAGAATTCCTATTCTTGGAGTCCTGAATAGGAATATGATTCCTATTCCTGGAGTCCTGAATAGGAATAGGGTTCCTATTCCTGGAATCTCCTAGATATAAATTGGCTTCCTATTCCTGGAATCTCCTAGATAGGAATAGGATTCCTATTCCCGAACTCCTGAATAGGATTCCCATTTCTGGAATCTCCTATATAGAAATAGAATTCCTATTCCTGGAATCTCCTAAATAGGGATAGGATCCCTATTCCTGGAATCTCCTAGATAGGAGGGGGATTCCTGTTCCTGGAATCTCCTAGATAGGAATAGGATTCCTATTTCTGGACTGCGAAATAGGAATAGGATTAAATTACGCAAAACACAATAAAGTTTTTAGTCACCAACGAGACAATGGCGTTTTTAGTTATCAGGAATTGTGATATGATTCCTATTTCTGGCTTCTGGATAGGAATAGGATCAACTTACTAGAAACACAATCAAGTTTAAGTTACCATGGAGACGATAGAATTTTTAGTGAACAGGAATGGGAATAGGATTCCTATTCATGGAGTCATGAATAGGAATCGAATTAAACTATTAGGAATAGGATCGGTTTTACAGTTACTAGAACTTCCTTTGCATTTATGGTAAGTGAAAGTCGACGAAAATAAATCCCCAGAAGGAACAGTCAACCATACGAGAGCTTGGTCTCAAATGTAAATCCAAAAACCATTGTATGTCTGGCGATTTGTAGGTCGGATCTTGATCGCGGACCAACTTCTCGAAATTTACTAGGGATACTGTAACACTGCTAGTAACTTTATGTTCACATCTAGATTTCGGATCAAGTTCTTCGATGATGGTCCTTCTCTTCAAGATTCGCGATGTAGATCCGAACTCGAAGTTACCGTAAATTCCCCAATATCCCTAATAACTTCTAGTTCGGGTCTAGATACCGGACCAGCTGCTCGGACGGTGAAGCTTTTCTCCTCCACCCTAATCGTTCTCCTTTTCGTTGTCAATTCGAGATACGCGCTTGCAGATAAATTTTCGATCCCCGAAGCTATCGACTGCTTGGCGCGAGCTTTCTCATGTGTGTGCAACACGAGGAGAGCTCAATGTATCGCAATAAAGAACTGCTAAATCCAGTCGACGTGCAATCCAGCGATAAACTCTGGGTAGACGTGCCCGAGATTCGATGCACTCGGCAGGGAAGGAGAGAGAGAGTCGAGAGAACGGGATCGTCAAAATTGGCGAATTTTCGTGGGGATATCCAGTTCAAGAATTCAATGAGGCGTGCGCATGGGTTGGAGGGAGCGAAATGGGCTGTTTTTTTTTTCTTCGACAGAAATTTCGCAAATTGATCGTGAAAATAATGGCGGCGCGATGGCGATCCGAGTTACGGAGCACGAAAAAAAAGTACCTCGCATGTAGAGCTTGGACCGGAGCTTTTCCTATTACCGGAATTATTTCGATATCAACAAGTCGTAATATCGGAATACCGGTATTTCGATATTTTCCGATATCTATGAGAAACCTCGATTAAGGGGTTACCCCCACTTGCGATTTTGAAAAAATCGATTTTTTTATTGCATTTTTTTGAAGTATAAGTATCTGAGAATATGTCGTGAAAATTTCAAGTCGATCCGAACAAAATTGACTGGGATATGAGCGTTGAAAGAGAAGAATCCGTGAATTGAAGAACTGAAATTGAAACTTTAAACGCGTTTTTCTCAAAATGGCATTTCTGAAGTCGGTGACCAAGATTACTCGAACACTAATGAACCGATCTTCTTGAAATTTTGCAGGCTTATTTGATACATAAAAATGTAGTCTTTAATCGTTCGATTTTTTTTTTCGAAAAAAATGGCTGTTTTATAGCCAAAAAACGGCCGTTTTTTTTCGTTAAAATCGAACCATTAACTTTGACTGTCCGCCATTTTGTGAAAAATGAATATTTTTTAAAATCCTTCGATTAAAGACTAGTTTATACTTATATTTGACTAAATCCATCCGCATTTTTTTTTCAGATGATCCACTTCGCCGCAATGTTGGTCACCGCAAACCGTGTATATAAAAACATTATTTCATTGACGGCCATTTGCCACTAAACAATGTAATATTTTTCAATAAAAAAATTACTGAAAGTTCTTCAAGATATGTTCTTTAAGATGGTATATCGATCGATTAAAAAAGTTTTGTAGTTTTCTCTAAAAAAAATCATGAAAAAGGCCTTTTTTGCGTTACAAGTGGGGGTAACGCCTTAAAAACGTTGGAAGCTTGAAAGTGAAGATGGAAGTTGTAGAATTAATGGTGTATAGCTAAGTGAAACCACAGGATTTATTAAAAATCACCGTCTTTTATTGAGATCTTCATTTACTCCATATATCCAACCCAACGTTAAATAAATAAACAAACAAAAAATAGGAACTTCTATGCAAATAAAAAAATAGTAAACAAGCAAAATTTAAATTAGTAATTTTTATGCAACTCGGTACAGTAGTTGCTACCAGAATGCAAACAAACGGCATAGTTTGTAACAGGCAGGCAACAGCATGGTCACTTTGATTAACGAGATTGCGATTGGGGAAAAAATGATCGCAAAAAACAGAGGGCATCTCAAGTTTCGTCTTTCAGAGACAATCGTACCTTATTGAAGGTGTAAGTCGCGGCAAAAAGGCCATTCCTGATTCCGCACTCGTGGATAAATAAGTTGACACTTCGGAAATATTGAATGAAGGAAATAATATTTTAAGGCTGTTAAACATAGTCAAGAAAACAAGTAAAAGTTACATAAATAGAAATAATTATAATTATAATGATATTTTGATGTTTTCAATTCTGATATCGAAATATCGGGATTATTCGAGTCCACTATCGGCTTTTCAATATCGGATTCTTGATCCGATCTTCCGGTTTTTCGATATCATCGAAAAACGTCCGTACTACTCGGCGAATTGTCCATATAAGCGAATGCGATGGAATACAAAACAGGAAATTCCACGATGCACAAATTCAAACGGAAATTACACAGATATTCAAGCGGTAACAGCGTGTCCATGACCGCCTTCCTCCCGCGTACGCGTAATCGGAAAATCCGCTCGGTTCCGAAGACCCGGAACAGCGAGAAAAAAAAACTACCGCATTTTCCATGGTATAGACGAGCTACGTTCGAATGGACGAGAGCTGAATATACTGACAAAATATAAAGCTGCCTTGAATGCCGGATCCTTATTTTCGATCCGGCAAATTTAGCGTAGTGCTTGATTTGTTGCCTCTAACGATGAACTTTTAGGGCTAATTGAGATAGAATGATTACCACAGGAATTTGCGACATCCTGAATTTTTCAATCGCGACGAAAAAAAAGTACTCGAGCAGCATGCTTAAGGGCTCATACTTGGGTGACGGTTTTGAAAATATCGTTTCTTGTTTTCGGCGGATTCTCAAAGTGTAATGTGTCAAAAATATTCTCTCAAAATTTCAAGTCAATCCGGTCGAAACTGACGGAGTTGTGAACGTTTATTCAAGTTTTGGTAATTATATAGTTTAGTGACTTTTCCTAAATATGGCGCTAAGGTTATTTTTTCGCAATTTTTAATTACAAACCAACATAAATAATGGTGTTATGTTAGGTAAAGCTAGTAAAACTTGTTTTACTAGCTTCTTTGACACATCAAAAAGCAGTCCTTGAACGAAGACATTTTTTTTTCTCCATACACAGCTTTTTTTATCAACGAAGGTAAAGCGCTTTTTTGCCGAAAATCGATACTTCCACTTTGGACTGCGCCCATTTTTTTTTTTTAATCAATATTTTAGAAAATCCTTTGCCCATTCGATTTATTTATTTTTTAACTCATTCCATTGACTCTAAAAGACACCCCTATTTTTTGTTACATTTTTCGAAACAACCCTTAGTCAATCATTTTTTTTTCGCCGAAATAAAACGCCTCAATTTAAAAATCTGAAAAAATTCCCAAAAATGCGTGATTATATGTAAAAATGTTCAAGCTATCCCCCGCAGTGGGAGTATGATTTTTTCGTTAGTAGTCAAAAAGTTCTGGTATTAACTTCGATTGAAGTCGTATTCTGCACAGAAAAAATCATACTTCCACTGCCGGTGATAGCTTGATCATTTTTACATATAATCACGCATTTTTGGGAATTTTTCCAGATTTTTAAATCGGAGCGTTTTTTTCGGAAAAAAAAAGTTTGACTAGGTGTTGTTTCGAAAAATGTAAAAAAAAATCAGGGTGTCTTTTAGAGTCAATGGGATCAGATTTTTAAAAATCGGATCGGCGGGGGTCAGAGCAAAAGTCCACCGGATTTATGTCGAATACCTCATATATATATGCACAAAGTGGCCGAAGAATGACGTACAAAACAAAAATCTAGATGCCTCGTATCGATACCTATCTGAACCACCCCCACGTACGTATGCTCTACGGTTTAGTCTAGTTTTCGAGAAAAAAGATTTTTCAATTTCTCCCTTTTCTGTATGGACTGTCTTCACGACTTTCGTATACTCATTATCGTTATGAAGTGCACTGTTAAGCAATAAATAAATTACCAACTGAACACTAACACTTGCCTTAGATTTTAAGGAAAAGTTTTAAAAAATAAGTCTGACAGTCACCAAAGTCCACTGATAAGAAAAATACTTCCACTGATCTAAATAAACTCCAACTTCTTTTAAAAACTTCCAAGAGGAAAATACACACACAAAATAGAAAAATAAATAAAAACCCACGCTACAGGAAAATTCGATAAAAAAACCGAAAAATGTTTTTTCTTTAAAGCTAAAGCTAAAAAAGCTAAAAAAAAAGATCGTAGAAGATATATGAGAGCGATTCTGCTAGAGATACGAGGCATCTAGGCTTTGCTTTTGGACGTCACTTTTCGGGTCACTGTGTATATCGGCCAATACCGAGTCTGAAGTCTAGAGGAGACCGAAAGTTTTCTCGTTCCGAGACAGAGCCTCCGCGTTAATACTTTAACAATCTCTTCTGTCTCATTATGAGGCAACTTATTTTCCACGGGGAATTTCCTCTCACGGTGCGACAAACTGACAGGAGTATAACACAAAAGCGAGCGTACCACTAGCCTCGTTAAATCTATAACTCGTTAGTGGAAATAACAAAGGAAAGGATCCAGGCATTTATTTCTGCTACCGATGTAGTCATGATATCGAAGAGAGAGAGAGAGAGTCGAAGTTAATTTTGAAAATCCAGTTAGTACGTCAAGCGAACCGTTATGAAGGTTCAACGATTTTTGCAATTTTCGCCCGTCACGTTTCGACCTCTACGTCGACAACCCTCGCAGTTTGGCTAACGAGGCGGTTCGTTACATTTCGTTCTTTCTCTCAACTCCGCCGAGACCGTGGAGTTAATAAATCTTTTTTACGTCCCAGAAATTTCATCATTTTTTCCCCTTCATTCGACAAGTTTTCTCCTGACGGGAAAACCTTGATATCTACGGGTCCAGATACATTTGTGCTTTTCCCTGGGACACGATCTTACATACAGCTTTGGAAACTCTGGCGTTTTTGAGCGATGAAAAGTGTCAGCGTTAATGAGGCAAAAACTTAGTTCCTCATCCATCCACTGGAAGCACTGTCACGCAGGGGTCTTGTAGATATAAAGGGTGTTTCAAAATCACCTGACATTTCAACTCATTGATAAAACGTATTATTTGTTTAAGGGGGGATTCTACTTTGAAACTTTGAAAAGGCTAAATTGGATGAAAACACCCACCTGGAACACGTCGAAGGCTTATTATATGGCCCAGGCATCGCTGATTGAGGGTAAGATCATTTTTTCTACGATTTATCACTCACCAAAACTTTAAACGCGTTTTTCTCGAAACGACATTTTCAAGTAGCGTGGTCGTGATAACTCAAAAAGTACTGAACCGATCCTTATGAAATTTGGAACACATATTCTATATGTGTGTACCAACCGACCTAATTACAATCAACTTAAAATTTTGATTAGCACTATTTTTTTATTGCAAAAAAAGACCCAAAAAAAACGCATTTTTTTTCGTATTTTAGCCGCCATTTTGTTAATTTTGCACGTATATAAAATATTCTAGTTAGGTCGGTTCCTGAAGACATACTGAACATGAAACTATTTGATTTTTTTGTTTCAGACCATCCGTCGGGAAGATTTCACGACCACGGCAACGGTACCTGCTTTTCGAGGCGTTGGCTTTAAACATATTTTACGTGCACAAAAAATGAATAAAATACATTAAAATTTTTTTTTTTATGTACTTAAAGAGTGTATTTATTGAACAGTTTAAACCCCATATCGATATCTTTATAGTATTCTCAGAAAAAATTCACGAAAATAGCGTTTTTTCATGGTTTCAAAGTAGAATCCTGCCTTAAGAAAGAACATTTTAATTTTAATGTGAGGTACAAATTTGGAGATTTTGTGTGGAACTTTTCTGATTCCACGCTTGTGGATAAAGAAGTTGACACTTCGGGGATATTTAATGTAGGTAATAATATGTTCAGGCTGTTAAACGTAGTAAAAAACAAACCTAAACGAATACAATAACAATTATAATGATATTTTAATTTAATATTAAAAATGTCGTGAAAAACTGTCGAATTACTGAATATATTGTGACAATTTTTCCATCAGTTTCATAGTATTAAATGCTCTATGTTGATAAGTTTTTTTTTCAATTGCACATTTTATAGAAACGTTGTAGTCCGTAGACGATCAATTTAAAACTTCTAAGTTTCATTCGGTGTACGACAAAGAATTTACTCTATAAATAAGAATTTAATTTTTTATTCGAAAAGAAAATGGTAACATTTCGTTAACTGTCCCAAAACTCCTTAACCTCAAATATTCTTTCGAAACCCTGACACTGGACCTTTTAAGGATGTTGAGTCCCTATGAAACATGTTAATGTTAATTGTTCAATAAATAGCTTCTTAATCGTCATGAAATTTTTACACGACCTCCTGAATACTTCATGTAAAAACATACCAAATTTTCCGAATTCTATCATCATTACTTCAACCTCCTTAAGGGTGGAAATAAAAAATGATAAGAACATTCTGAAAATTTGGTATGTTTTTGTATGAAGTATTCAAGAGGTCGTGTTAAAATTTCACGACGATTAGGAAGCTCGTTATTAAAAAATTAACATTTTGTTAAGAACAATTTTTAAAAGAAATAAAAAAAAATTATCAATAAACTTCGTTTTTTTTCCGTTGCTTTCAGTATATTGTAGATATTATAAAATTGAGAGGTCAAAAAAAAAACTTATTGCAAAGTTACATCAGTTTCCATAAAACAACATTTAATTTGTGAATGTTAATTGTTCAATAACGAGCTTCCTAATTGTCGTGAAATTTTTACACGACCTCTGAAATACTTCATACAAAAACATACGAAATTTTCAGAATTTTATCGTCATTTGCGATTTGGGACTCAACATCCTTAAACGCCATTTGATTATTCTCGTCTCAACGTCGACCTATCAAAAAGAACAACCAATATTCCAACATCCCAATGGAGCCAACGTGCTAAATCGTTGAATCGAAAAGTGGAGTCTCACTGACTAAAAATCAATCTTTGACACCGATTCATCATCGTTGAAGATACCAAAAATTCAACCGTCCAGGAGTTCGAGCAAGTATTTATATTCGGGAGAAAAATGGACACTGGTGAATGGACGATCGGGATTTGGTTCCGGTGGTACTTCGAGATACTCGAGAGTAAACGTGGAGGCCTAGAGTTGCAATAGATCGAAGGATAAGCTTTTGCAAATGGGTCATCCGCGTGTCCTACGAGTGGCAGAGCACTCGTGAAGAATCGTTGTCCTTTCTATTTTGGTTTTATCAGCGCGCTCCGATTCGTTGCCTATTTTAAACTGCGATAATTCTGGTCAGCTGAACTCGACGGGCATATCAGCTCGATCAATCGGATCAATGCAGGTATATCGTGTGGGCATTGGAACATACGTGTTTGTGTGCGGTTCTACCCATGAAGCTTTTATACCAACAATCGCACATGTCCGCGCGGACCTACTTACGCACACAACCGTACGTGTTTATGTTTGGGTTTGTTTGGGTTTTGAAGTACGAAACCGGAATTTCCCGATAGATGGTGCTAGCCATCAGTTTAGGGACCGTAAGACCGCTTCTGCAGCGCCATCTAACAGCTGACGAAGATTTTCGACACAACAATCCAAGAAACGAAGAGCGTGGGAGACCAGCGAAAAAGTTCGCAGACAACGAATTGCAAGCCTTATTGGATAAAGATGATACTCAAAGTCAACAAGAGCTCGCGGATCAATTGAATGTGACGCTGAAAGTCGTCTCCATTCTCTTTTATCATTTTCAAACTGACGTGTAATTTTTACAAAAAAAAATCCGGTTTCATACTTCTACACCTGGCATATATAAAAAATATAAAATATAGATAAATGTAATATATAGATATAAAGGGTGCCCTGTTGTAAATGGATAATTCTGTAACTGTCGACAGGTCAGATCATGACCTGCTGTATGTTGGAATTTCAGATTAGTAAAAGTCCCACGGTTTTCGAGATTTTGGGCTTTGTGTTATTTTTTGAAAAAAAATCATCTGCTTTTGATTTTTCGCATGCCATTTCTACAAATGATATGAATCGACAATAGCTAAGCGACTTTTTCGAGTAATCGGCATGTTATGCGGGGTGCATTTTTTTACACCACTGGCTATCAAAGTCAGATGTTCGAATTGGCTTGTATGAAAATTTTGCATAAGATCTTCTTTCATGAAGTTTGTTCGCATTTGAGGTTAAGGGGGTTACCCCCACTTGCGATTTTGAAAAAATCGATCTTTTTTATTGCATTTTTTTGAAGTATAAGTATCTGAGAATATGTCCTGAAAATTTCAAGTCGATCCGAACAAAATTGACTGAGATATGAGCGTTGAAAGAGAAGAATCCGTGAATTGAAGAACTGAAATTGAAACTTTAAACGCGTTTTTCTCAAAATGGCATTTCTGAAGTCGGTGACCAAGATTACTCGAACACTAATGAACCGATCTTCTTGAAATTTTGCAGGCTTATTTAATACATAAAAATGTAGTCTTTAATCGTTCGATTTTTTTTTTCGAAAAAAAATGGCCGTTTTATAGCCAAAAAACGGCCGTTTTTTTTCGTTGAAATCGAACCGTTAACTTTGACTGTCCGCCATTTTGTGAAAAATGAATATTTTTTAAAATCCTTCGATTAAAGACTAGTTTATACTTATATTTGACTAAATCCATCCGCATTTTTTTTTCAGATGATCCACTTCGCCGCAATGTTGGTCACCGCAAACCGTGTATATAAAAACATTATTTCATTGACGGCCATTTGCCACTAAACAATGTAATATTTTTCAATAAAAAAATTACCGAAAGTTCTTCAAGATGTGTTCTTTAAGATGGTATATTGGTCGATTAAAAAAGTTTTGTAGTTTTCTTTTAAAAAATTCATGAAAAAGGCCTTTTTTGCGCTACGAGTGGGGGTAACGCCTCAAGAAGACTTTTCTAGATAAAACGAATACCCGAGAGTATTTTTTTTAAACCCGGGTCAAGAAAACTTATCGTTTTTAGAAATGGCATGCAAAAAACCACAAGCAGATGATTTTTATTTCGGAAAGCGTGGACCTTTTACTAAACTGAAATTTCAGCTTATGGTAGGACATGATCTGACCTATCGACGATTGCACGATTATCCATTTACTACAGGACACCCTGCATGTACGAACATCTAATGCATTCAAGCGAAAGCCTCTCGACAGCTGTACATTGCGTTACGAGTGTTTTTTTCGGTTGGTTGTACATCCATTGTGAATAATCGAATACTGCGTTTGTGTCATTTTCTTCATCCCCCGTAAAACCAGCTGCGCTTTACTCGCGTCCCAAATTTTTTCGAGTGCCCGTGCGGAAAATTGTGCGAGCGACGACGAAAAAGTGTCGGGCCGAGAGGGAGTTGAGAGTGGCTGCCCTAATTGAAATGATCGCGGCTCGGCCTCGATCTATAGGGGTGCCTTGTGTGGCTGAATTGCAAAAACCTTAGGTGAAGATGGCCATCGGACTAGATCGGATCACGTATTATTAGAGCAGCCCATAAAGAGATTCAAAATAATGTTGGACATCCAAAATGTTTGAAATTCGACATCAAAGAATCGGCTGTATACCCCGGATGATGTTGCGCACTCTGAAATTGTTGCGGCCTCTTAATCTTAATTTAAAGTGTCTTCAATATGGCAGACGGATAATGGAAAATTAAATATTAGAGCTTGAATCGTAGTTTTGGAATTTAGGACATGCAACGTCAAATTAACAATAGATAAGATCGAAACTACTGAATTTGGATTAATAATGGATAACAATAATATAGAATTTGGATTAATAATAGATTATAATCCTTCAGAATTAGGATTAATAATAGATAGAAGTAATGTAAAATTTAGATTAATGATATATAACAATAATTTAGATTTCACATCAATAATAGATAATCATTATTTATTCTTTAAATTAATAATAGATAAAAATAATTCAGAATGCAGATTAACAATAGATAAGAATAATTTAGAATTTAGATAAACAATAGATAACGATAATTTAGTATTCACAGTAATGATGGATAGTAATAATTTTGAATTCCGGTTGATAATAGATAATAATCACTTAGAATTCAGGTTAATAACAGATCATAATAATTTAGAATTGAAATTGATAATAGATAAAAATAATTTAGAATTTAGATTAATAATAGATAAGAATAATTTAGAATTTAGATAAACAACAGATAATAATAATTTAGAATTCAGGTTGATAATGGATAATAATCATTCAGAATTCAGAATAATAACAGATCATGATCATTTAGAATTTAGATTAACAATAGATAATCATAATTTATAATTTAGATGAATAATAGATAACAATGATTTAGAATTTTAAATGCATTATATACCAAAATCATTAAGAATTTAGATTAATAATAAATAGTGATAATTTCACATTAAGATTAATAATAGATAAGAATTACTTAGAATTAAGATAAATAATAGATAACAATCATTTAGAATTCACAGTAATAACAGATCATAATAATTTAGAATTTAAATTGATAATAGATAAAAATAATTTAGAATTTAGATCAATGATAGATAAGAATAATTTAGAATTTAGATAAATAATAGATAATTATAATTTAGAATTCAGGTTGATAATAGATAATACTCATTCATAATTCAGATTAATAACAGATCATAATAATTTAGAATTTAGATTAACAATAGATAATCATAATTTATAATTTAGATGAATAATAGATAACAATAATTTAGAATTTCAAATGCATAATAGACCAAAATCATTAAGAATTTAGATTAATAATACATAGTGATACTTTCAAATTAAGATTAATAATAGATAAGAATAATTTAGAATTAAGATAAATAATAGATAACAATCATTTAGAATTCACAGTAATAATAGATGCTAATAATTTAGAATTCAGGTTGATAATAGAAAATAATCATTCAGAATTCAGATTAATAACAGATCATACTAATTTAGAATTTAGATTGACAAAAGATAATCATAATTTTTAATTTGGATGAATAATACATAACAATGATTTACAATTTAAATCCATAATAGACAAAAATCATCAAGAATTTAGATTAATAATGGATACTGATAATCTCGAATTAAGATTAATAATAGATAATAACAATTTAGATAAATAATTTAGCAATAGGGAAATTACGACCCTTCGAATCTCCATATGAGGCTTCGAAACTAGGCCCTGCTGAAGTTAGGGAAAATTAATTCCCTCCTACCCAAAGCCTTGAATCAATTTCCGCACGGGTCTCTCACACCATTGTAAGCAGAATGTTCTCCGAGTGTCTGAAGTGCAATGAAAAAGCCACATTCGCCCGGCTGTTTGTTCACATCTTCCAAAGACTATCATACCGCATATACACGGAGAGAATTTTTAAGTAATTTTTACTGTGAAATCACAGTAACTCGGTGACAAATGTGCAATTCTTCAGGTTTTTAGGAAATAAATTATAAATTTTCATGGAAATGAATCAAAATTTACTTTTGCGTAACAGAAATTTAAAATATTTTCCAGAATTTTTACTGAAATTAATAGTAAAATTTCATGAAACGTAAAGATTACGACAATAAGTTAAAAAAGTGCTAATATAAATGAAATTTTTCAGTGGAACATTGAGAAATTTGCGTGTTTTCCATAAAAATTTAAAAAAGGAAGCCGAAATTTTCCGTGCGTCCACCGGAATTTTACGTTCTTTATAGTAAAATCAGTTAGGGCTAGGTCGCCTGACCGTACGCGTGAGCTCTGTGTGCGAGCGTGCGTATACGTGAACGCAAGCTGTGAGAGTGCGCTTGTGTATGACGCAGTATGACGAGCACGAACGACGCCGACCCGCGTTGCTTAGCAACAGCGGTACCGCGCATGCGCATTATAGTACGAAGCATGGGCCAAGAAAGCATCGTGGTCTCGTGCAGTCTAACGTGTTCTACGCAGTTCTACGCAAGAAAACAAAGAAACGTGAAAAGAAACTTCGATAAAGGACGTCTACAATGGTACGGAAAGATGATATGCTAAAATAAGTAGCAATCAAGAACACAAATTTTCAGAAATACAGTATATAGAGTATTTATTTAATCATAGGGAATTAATTTTTCGCTAGGGATTTTAGAAATTTCAAGTTTGTCCAGGTTATTTTTACTGTAGAAACTTGGAATTTTTGAGGCAGCCCATTGTTAAAATTCTACATGAGAATGTGTCAGAATTTTTACTGAAAAAAATGTAAAAAATTATGCTACTTGCTTAAATTTTTACACGAATGGAAGCAAAATATTAAAAGCTAGTGTCAATTTTTGACTATGTGCACATTTGTCACCGGTTTCAAATTTTTCATCAAATTTTCACGGAGATTTCAGCGTAAAAAATACTTAAAAATTCTCTCCGTGTAGTTACGCGAGAGCATCCCATTGTTGGAGATTCGTACCTGGTGGATCTCGCGACTCACCTTTTCGAGCTCCTTAAGGGTGGCCGTCGACACGTCCGAGTGCCTTCTGCTAGCGTCCGAACTTTTGGGTGGCGCGAGGCCACGTCCAAGACCCACCATTTGACTCTCGTTCTGCGAGTTCAATTTGGCCTCGCTGTGCCTCCTCTGGATCGGATGACAAGGTATGTCGAGATGGGACTCCGTCGAATCCTCGTTCACTAAGGGCTGACCCTTCGACATTTTTCTCTTGCAAACGCTGCAACACCACGTCGACTGCAGACGGAAAAAAAAAACATACGGTTCGCGTGAGTCCTTCAAGTGTCGAAGGAGCAACGAAAAAAAAAACGTTGGTCAATTCAGGGGTAAGGCAACAGTAGAATTTTCAAAAAATCGTTTTTTCTCCGCTAAAACGGTGCTGTATCGTCATAAGAATAAGTTACTATTCGATTTATAGCAAGAACATTTTTTTTTTTCACCGACTTTGAGCGTATAACGTAAGGTCACCTCTGGCACGGCCATAGAGTATTTTTCCAATTGGCGTCACAAATGTTGATGGTCGTCATTTCGAACACTTACTGTAAACGTAGTTATTTTATTTACTACCGAAACTGTAAGTATTATCGCCTTTCTGTACTTTATATGACCTTCAATGACCTTATGTTATAGGTCGTTGAACTCGTTTTAAGCTCCTCTCTCATGATACAGAAAAAAAAACGTACCGATCCATTTTAAGAAACGGAGCTGACCTTCAAATATCCGACGAACTTCCACCTGCAAAGAACTATTATCGCTATCGGATGGCCCCTTTCGTACTGTGCAATTTAGTTTCAGCAAATATTTCTGTGAACCTTATAGTTTCGAAGATATTCAAAGTGCTGATAGTTATTGATCTACCCTGTATATATATATATATATATATATATATATATATATATATATGTATATAAGAGGCGATCCAAGTCACTTCAGCCAGTAAAAAAAAATTCCAGAAATAATTTTGAAAAATCGGGTTACTTTATTGAAAAATATTCACCGAGTATCGAAATAAAAAAAAAAATTCTGGAGTTTTTTTCATGTTGATTACCATTTTTTAACATTTTTCCATTCAAATTGCTGTATCTTTGGCAGGATTTGACGTATTTACATTCGTAAAAAACGAAAATGTGCATCTCTTCATGGCCTTCCAGAAAAAATTTAATTTAGACTTTATTGAGCAAGTCAAACGTCCGTTTCAGGGCAATATATGCGAAAATATTTTTTTTCTCAAGGGAAGACACATGTTATTTTCTTTTTAAAAATTTCCCCGAATTGTGAATACGAAAAACGGATTTTTGGTATTTTTTATATTACGGGATTCCTAAACACCGTGAAGTAACAGCTATTTTCTATTTTTCTCGAAACAGCTTTTTTCCAAGTGGCGTCGCAAATAACTTCAACAATTTTCACTCAATATACTTAAGATTTTTAAGTTATGTTCCTAATTGCATTTCGCAGAGAAGTACGTACCAAATTTTTGATAAATCGAAAACTTTTCATTTTATGAGAAGTTTTATACGAAATTTTTCACCGTAGATTCATTTCTTCAGTTCAAATACCTACAACTTTTGAATAAAACAATATTTTTTTAATTCCGTACGTACTTCTCTAGGTATTCTAACGTAGATTGACGACAATTTTTCTTTTTTGTTCTAGGTCAAAAATTGTGTATGCTAAATGTCACGCCGGGAGGCGCCTAAAAAAAAGATAAAAGAAAATATTAGTAGTCGGTCATTTCGTACATCGAAAAAAAAAATATATATTTTCTAACAGCTTGATATTCATACTAAATAGATGTGTAATTAATTTTAAGAATAAATCACTTTTTCGTACGAAAAAAAAATTGCTAAATTCGCACATGATTTTATAACCGTTACTGGGGCCTAACCTCTTCACGCAAATGTCAATCAATTGAAATCCTTTAAATCTCTCTCTCTCCCTCTCTCTCTCTCTCTGTCATCGAACGAAAATGATTGCTCTTTAATGGACTCCTGTTCTTTTTTTTCCCGTTCGAGTGTATTCAGTCCGGGTCGACTTTTTCATCACCATTTGGTGTCATTCCATTCCCAGCTGGGATGAAGATCGAAGCATCGAGTACGTTCAACCCCCGTAGGCTCTTTTCGCGATAAACGGTCAATGGAGAGCCGCGAGAGTTGTCACGTAGCGACAATCATTTTCGACCGGATCTTTCGAGAGGGGATGAATAGTCCGTGAACTCTGTTCGCAGCGCGATAAAGAGAAAAGGAGAGAAAATGAAAGCAGCAGTGGGCTATAGAGAGGGATAAAAGAGTTTGAACGCTCGCGTTATTTCTGTTATTGCGTTCCGTGGAATCCTCCATAGGGCGAGGTGAAAACGCGAGAGGTATAGAGATTAGGTCCGTGACGGAAGGGAGAAAAACCTAATGGCGAGCAACAGCCTACGCGGGGGATTAAAAAGGGATGGATCAACGTGGTGGGCGAGATAAACGCATTAGAGACGGAGAGAGAGAAAGATAGAGTTATACGAATGGGGAGATAAAACGACTGTGCGAATACCCGAGAGTGACAAAGATGGGAGAACGGAAAAAAAACATACACGCATTCGATTTTTCTCGGATGCTGAGGCTTTCGTCACGCCAACTACGCACCACCGAAGCAGGAGAAAAATGAGTAGGCGACTGTCGAATTGACCAATCGTGTAATGGTAAACGAAACCATTTTTTTACAATTCTCTATTTATTTGTGTGTGTGTTTTTTTTATATTCCTTCGCGTCAATGCTATCCCTTTTGCGTGGCACCTTAGGCTTGTCAATACACCATTTCAAGCAGCTTAGACTCCCGAGCCTCAAGCCTTCTTTGCTAATGAGTCCAAGAGCCCCAACCAAAAAAGTAGGTTTGGCTAAAAACGTTCAGGAACAGGTATTTTTTTTTGGAATATGTTCAGGGGTGTCCCCTGAATGTAAATCCAAGTGGACGTCGTGGCTTAAGGTTCACTTCAGCCGCCATCTTGAAAAACACGTTTTATTAAATATCTCGCGAACCGCGCATCGTACGACAAAAATTGTAGAGATCATTATTGTAGATAATAATATTTGCCATCTTTTTTATTTGAAACTTTTTTTTGTATAACGCATAGATTTTTAATTATAGCGTTCCAAACTTTTTTCAATATGGTTTTTGCTAAATATTTAGTTAATGGTCAATGATAAATTAAAAATGGTGGCAACTAATTTGTAGAGCATGAAATTTCCTATAAATTTCATTGGAAACTTTTCCCGTAGTATTTATAGTTTAGGAGCTATTACGCTGTAAATGAGATTATAACGAAATATAATGCTGTATATTCAATTATGCGCCTATGAGTGTAGTATATATTTCGGGTCGTTCGAAATTTCCCCCTCTCAACATTCCAACAGTAAATAAAAAATTCAAATTGAATACCAACCTTCATATTCTTCTATTAAAAAAGAAATCATTATTAATATTACAACACATTACAATATACAATATAAAATAATACTGTACAATATAAAATAGCATTATACAAGCATAACGTTAATTAATAATAATAATATTAATAATAACAATAACAATTCTTACGACGTAGCGTTATGTACTATTGTTTTTTGCCACATGGACATTCTTGTATGATTATACCGTTTTAAGTAACACTAAAGATCGATAAATTATTAGTTGTCCTCCACACTATTTATAATTTGAATTCATTCGCTACACAGCTGCATTGACATTTTTTGGAACACTTTATGCCATTTTATGCGTTATGAAATTTTTTTCGTATACAACGAGCAATATTGCCACTGATAATGTACGAGGTGCAAGTTTTACCGAGCTGCAGCTCCTAAACTATAAATACTACGGGAAAAGTTTCAAATGAAATTTTTAGGAAATTTCATGCTCTACAACTCAGTTACCACCATTTTTAATTTATCATTGACAATTAACTAAATATTTAGCAAAAACCATATTGAAAAAAGTTTGGAACGCTATAATTAAAAATCTATGCGTTATACAAAAAAAAGTTTCAAATAAAAAAGATGGCAAATATTATTATCTACAATAATGATTTCTACGATTTTTGTCGTACGATGCGCGGTTCGCGAGATATTTAATAAAACGTGTTTTTCAAGATGGCGGCTGAAGTGAACCTTAAGCCACGACGCCCACTTGGATTTAGATTCAGAAGACACCCCTGAACATATTCCAAAAAAAATACCTGTTCCCGAACGTTTTAAACCAAAAAGAACCCGGCGCTTGGCCTAAATGGGCTACCCGCGTTCGCACGAGGGCACAGGGAAATCGTGAAAAACTCATGCCGATAACGGAGGTCACTTTTTTCACCGAGTTTCACATGCGTTGCCATCAAAAAGTCAGTGAATCGGAGCATAGGTCATAGGTAAGAAAAATACTAAGAATGTATGAATAAGGTAGTTTTCGCAATAAGCAATCGAATAATGTTGGTTTTAAATTATAAAGACACAAAATCAGTCTTATAATTCTTTTTTTTAAGGCCTTGGGCCACAGTAACGGGTAAAAAATCATGTGCGAATTTAACCATTTTTTTTAGCTTGAAAAAGTTATTCACTCGTAAAATTAATTACACATCTATTTAGTATGAATATCGAGCTGTTAGAATTTTTTTTTTTCGATGTACAAAATGGCCGACCACTCGTGACTTCTCGAAAAAACTTTTTTCCAATTGGCGTGACAAATAACTTCAACAATTTTCAGTCGATTTACTTCAAATTTAAAAGTTATCTTCCTAATTGCATTTCGCAGAGTACGGAATTTCGGATTAATCGAGAACTGTTTATTTTATGAGCAGTTTATGAGCAGTTATGACGAAATTTTTCACTGAAAATTCATTTCTCAAGGGGAGGGTAGGGGTTCGCACTTTTGAAAAATCGATTTTTTTGTCTTTTCTTAAAGTTGAACATTTCAAGAATATAATCCCAATATGTCAAGTCCATCAGAGCAACACTCTCGAAGTTGTTATTTACGAAGTTATTTACGTTGAGGGAGTTTTCCACCCCCAAAATGACGGAATTTTTCGCGAAAAATAGCACTTTTCACTTTACACGACCACGAAAAATTTAGAAATGAAAAGAAAAATTATCAAAGACCGTTGGGGGGAGGATTTGATGATACTTTGACTAAATTTTAATGGTACTTGATTTCAGATAATTTCTAGCTGAGATACTACAGTGAACACCGCAAATCGTGTTTTTCCAAAGGCGTTCTTGGAACAGCTTTTTCACCAGCTTATTTGTGGATATTTTCGCGTACAAATTTCACGGAATGCTCTTGAAATGACACTTAACAATGTACAAAAGGTTTCAATAAATTTACTCTATCCACATAGATGAACAAAAAAATTCGCAAAAAAGTGTTTTTTTTTTGTCACGCTGCAACCCCTACCCTTCCCTTAAGTTCAAATACCTACAACTTTTGAATAAACCAATATTTTCTTAAATCCCTACGTACTTCTCTAGGTATTCTAACGTAGATTGACGAGAATTTTTGTTTTTTTGTTCTAGGCAAAAAATTGTGGATGCTAAATGTCACGCCGCGAAAAGAAAATATTAGTAGTCGGTCATTTTGTACATCGACAATTTTTTTTTTTTCTAACAGCTTGATATTCATACATGTGTGATTAATTTTACGAGTGAATCACTTTTTCATACGAAAAAAAAAAAAGTTAAATTCGCACGTGATTTTGTACTCGTTACTGTGTCCTAAGGCCTTAAGGGGGGATTGTCTTTTTTTCGCAAAATTTACCGCTTTTTGGGAATTTTTTTGTGAAGAAAGTATACAACGGAAAACTTGTGAAACTTGGCATATAGTTTTATTGATCTGTTTACAAAAAACACAAAAAATTTACATAAAAAATTACATACAAAAAAATTTTTAAACAATTTCATCAAAAAATCCGCCCCCACCCCCCTCGACGCGCGATGGTCCTTTTTTGATGGTGTGCACGATTTCTCAAAAACTATTCAACCGATTGCCTTCAAATTTGGACAGAATGCTCAGCTGACATCCTTTTATCGTTCGATGAAGCAAAAAAGCAATACGTTTAATAGTTTTTCATTTATAACAAAAAATCGATCAATTTTTTTCGAAAAATCGATACTTCAAGTTCAAAACGTCACCAAATCGTCAATTTTTTTTTTTTCCCTTCATCGAACGATAGCTATATGTGTCTAAAGTAAAATGCTTTTTGGGTTTTTGTTGCAAGATGAACGTGAAGGCTGTAATCGTGCACACCATCAAAAAAGGACCATCGCGCGTCGAGGGGGGTGGGAGGCGGATTTTTTGATGAAATTGTTTAAAAATTTTTTTGTATGTAGTAAACAGATCAATAAAACTATATGCCAAGTTTCACAAGTTTTCCGTTGTATACTTTCTTCACAAAAATATTCCCAAAAAGCGGTAAATTTTGCGAAAAAAAAAGACAATCCCCCCTTAATAGCGAAATGATGTTCACGTGCGTCAGAAATTTTATATCCCCATCTTCATCGCAGTAACTGGATTTGCGTGATTAAAATTTGGATGTGCGCAGGTCGAGGAAAACTTTATCCCGGAAGTTGGAATTATGAAAAACGTGAAAGAAGTTTCCCGGCCGGACGTGCACGGTCCGAGCCACGATAATATGTAAATAGTGGAAAATATATGCTGCTATGTAAAATGCGAGTACAAGAGGAGGCCGAAAGCACCGCAGGAAGCTTTGTGTTCTCGCGAGCTTAAATGCAAACTTTGAAGCAACTCCTCGCTCGGCGCCCAACGAGAGGAAACGAGAGTAAGGGGGTAGAAAGTGACGTTGGAAGAGGAATGGAAGAAAAAAGACGATGCAACGTGCACAGGAAAGACGGAACGAGGCGAAAATGAGGGATGAGGGAGGAAAGCCTGCCCGTGAACGCGTTAAGGATGTTGAGTCCCTATGAAACATGTTAATGTTAATTGTTCAATAAATAGCTTCTTAATCGTCACGAAATTTTTACACGACCTCCTGAATACTTCATGTAAAAACATACAAAATTTTCCGAATTCTATCATCATTACTTCAACCTCCTTAAGGGTTGAAATAAAAAATGATAAGAAAATTCGGAAAATTTGGTATGTTTTTGTATGAAGTATTTAAGAGGTCGTGTTAAAATTTCACGACGATTAGGAAGCTCGTTATTAAAAAATTAACATTTTGTTAAGAACAATTTTTAAAAGAAATAAAAAAAAATGTATCAATAAACTTCGTTTTGTTTCCGTTGCTTTCAGTATATTGTAGATATTACAAAATTGAGAGGTCAAAAAAAAAACTTATTGCAAAGTTACATCAGTTTCCATAAGACAGCATTTAATTTGTGAATGTTAATTGTTCAATAACGAGCTTCCTAATTGTCGCGAAATTTTTACACGATCTCTGAAATACTTCATACAAAAACATACCAAATTTTCAGAATTTTATCATAATTTGTGATTTGGGACTTAACATCCTTAAGCGTATCCCAGGGGCGAGGGAACTTCCCAACTCTGTCCAGTGTCGCCAAGATTTTTTCATCCCATCCCATTTTCGTCTCGTTCGTCACTGGCGTTGCTCGTTTCTCTTTCTTGGGACGCCAAAAGGGCCAAAAGATACTCGAGTTTTTCACCCCTGCGGGGAAAAACTAGCGTGACAATTTTTTAATGAGACGTTGCGGTTGGATAAACTGGACGGGTCTGTGCCAACCACACCTCAATATATACACGGGGTGTTCTGCTATGAATGGATAGTCCTGCAACTGTCGATAGGTCGGATCGTGTCTATGGAATTTCAGTTCAGTCCCACGGTTTTCGAGATTTTGGGCCTTACGTTATTTTTCGAAAAATATCATCTGCTTTTGGTTTTTCGCATGCCATATCTACAAACGATATGAATCGATGATAACTGAGCAACTTTTTGAGGCCTTGGGCCACTCTAGAGGCCGAAAAAATAGGCTTTTGGGGATTTTTTTTTTTCAGAAAAACTACACGATACATCGAGATTACAAAAAGGGTGTTTATCATACATATCGGTGACTATGTACAATAATTTTTTTGAAGCGGTCAATTTCAAAATGGCGGCTGTGCAGTGTTTTTGCGATTACGTTTCCGTTTTTTCAGGGTCCACGGCCGGACAAACAGCTCCTGTCATTTTTTCGTTATGATGAGCCAATGCATTTTTTTCGATTATTTATAACAACTGCTCTAGAACTACGTAGGATTTTTTTCGATATATTGATTTTTGGCCGAATGGCGCACTTCTAAAGTGGAAAGTGGAAAGTTGCCAAAAAAATCGTCAGACAATTGTTAATAACGAATGAACTATGCAATATATAAAGAAAATCCTACGTACTTCCATAGACAATGTATGTTTCAAGATATATTCAACATTTCAAGTGAGTCGGTTGAAAATTGTCTGAGTTATGTTTCCGGCAAACGTCAAACGGAGACGTCATCGCAAAATCGCTGCACAGCCGCCATTTTGAAATTAATCGCTGCAAAAAATTGTATTCTCAAAGACAAAATTATAGTCTCCTTCCAGGTATTGCTGGACAAGTCTGACCGTTTTCATCAGTCTCGTTCTGACCATTTTCAACCGGAAATTGAAACTTTCTCCTAATGTAGTGATTTAACTACACGGTGAAGATTGATTTTCTCAATTTTTACAATATCTATTATATCCAATCTATCGAATATCAGTTTTCCAACGGGCTCAGTTGGATACGCGAGCAGAAAAACCACGATCACCGCACTTCCGGTTGACCGTCTCCATAAGACGACGTGCTTCGGTAACTCAAAGTGCTCGACTTTGCAGTTTTATCGCGAAAAAACTAAACGGTCAAAATAGCTCAAATTTTGACAATAGGCGCATATAGTATTCGTCAAAATTATATAAAAATTTCAAATCCGAAAGTTGGATTCGTAGTAATGATCGTATCTCCTTAAATGACAGACGCGTGACCTCATCAAAACATAATTAAGCGAACACTCACCGGATCATCGGAGTCGGGTTTCGTCGAGTATGCGCAATCCTCGCAAACCTTGTAATGGCACTCGTAGCAAGTCCTCGAGAAATCCTCGGGTTTGAAGGACTTCAGACATATCCTGCAGGCGCCCTCCCGACTCGCTGGCTTACCAGGCTCCGTTTTCCTGCACATACACATGCGCCAAGAAGTCAAGAGGGCCAAGCAAGAATAGACACACTCTTCGTGTGGCTTTGGGAAACGTTACGAACTGTTCTGGGTACACGATCGAACCGCGTAACGATACGTATTTCCGTATGAATACAGACACGAGAAAAAAAGAAAAATTAGGGAATTTCACCGCAGCAGATGGGATCCATGATTAAGGATGTTGAGTCCCTATGAAACATGTTAATGTTAATTGTTCAATAAATAGCTTCTTAATCGACATGAAATTTTTACACGACCTCCTGAATACTTCATGTAAAAACATACAAAATTTTCAGAATTCTATCATCATTACTTCAACCTCCTTAAGGGTTGAAATAAAAAATGATGAGAAAATTCTGAAAATTTGGTATGTTTTTGTATGAAGTATTTAAGAGGTCGTGTTAAAATTTCACGACGATTAGGAAGCTCGTTATTAAAAAATGAACATTTTGTTAAGAACAATTTTTAAAAGAAATAAAAAAAAATTTATCAATAAAGTTCGTTTTGTTTCCGTTGCTTTCAGTATATTGTAGATATTACAAAATTGAGAGGTCAAAAAAAAAACTTATTGCAAAGTTACATCAGTTTCCATAAGACAGCATTTAATTTGCGAATGTTAATTGTTCAATAACGAGCTTCCTAATCGTTGCGAAATTTTTACACGACCTCTGAAATACTTCATACAAAAACATACCAAATTTTCAGAATTTTATCATCATTTGCGATTTGGGACTCAACATCCTTAATCGTTTCCTGGATTCGGATCTGAGGGAGAGGAAAATACGAGAAAGGACTAACGAGGAACATCACTTAAGGGATCTTCTCACTTTAGACACTAAAAAAGGTTATTTTCATGAATTTTTTGATAGAATAATATTATAGGTATTGGCATAAAAGTTGTTACACTTGATAAATATACTTTCGATATACATAGAAACATTTCTAGGACCACTCCTCAAAGAAAGGCGTGTCGCCCCTTAATTTAATTGTTTTCTAACCTTCTACAGTGGATTTTTTCATCGCTTTACATCATAAGAATTTTGGTTTTTCTTTCATTCAGGTCTTTTGAAGAAGAATTTTGGTATTAATTTCATACGGATCCTTTCGTGGAGGGGTGGCTTACCCCCTTAAAACCGTTTTTCCGTCGAAAAAAAAACCTGTCTAGTCGTTTTCAATGCTTTATCACATATACGAGTTTTAACCAAATCGAAGGCGGATACTTAAGGGATTTTGAAAAAATCGATTTTTTTATTGCATTTTTTTGAAGTATAAGTATCTGAGCATATATCCTGAAAATTTCAAGTCGATCCGAACAAAATTGACTGAGATATGAGCGTTGAAAGAGAAGAATCCGTGAATTGAAGAACTGAAATTGAAACTTTAAACGCGGTTTTCTCAAAATGGCATTTCTGAAGTCGGTGACCAAGATTACTCGAACACTAATGAACCGATCTTCTTGAAATTTTGCAGGCTTATTTAATACACAAAAATGTAGTCTTCAATCGTTCGATTTTTTTTTTCGAAAAAAAATGGCCGTTTTATAGCCAAAAAACGGCCGTTTTTTTCGTTAAAATCGAACCATTAACTTTGACTGGCCGCCATTTTGTGAAAAATGAATATTTTTTAAAATCCTTCGATTAAAGACTAGTTTATACTTATATTTGACTAAATCCATCCGCATTTTTTTTTCAGATGATCCACTTCGCCGCAATGTTGGTCACCGCAAACCGTGTATATAAAAACATTATTTCATTGACGGCCATTTGCCACTAATCAATGTAATATTTTTCAATAAAAAAATTACTGAAAGTTCTTCAAAATGTGTTCTTTAAGATGGTATATTGATCGATTAAAAAAGTTTTGTAGTTTTCTTTTAAAAAATTCATGAAAAAGGCCTTTTTTGCGCTACAAGTGGGGGTAACGCCTTAAGTGATGTCCCTTGTGAGCCGAAAGAGACGAAACATTGGGAGGAAAAGCTTAAAAGCTCGAAAAACTCGGAAACGAATTTTTCTATGATATTCAGGAGAAACTAGTCTCTTAGTTTCTTCATCCCCCCCCCCTCTCCCACCCCCCTCCCTCATGCGATGACGCATGAACTGCACATACAAGACTTCAGTACGAAGTTTTTAATTGAGGAGAAACGACGAGACGCCTCAGTGACAACCAGTAACGAGTGTACGAGCAGCGGACAGACGAAAAAAAAAAACGTCAAATGAAAAATTTCAGCTCGTTCCTGTCGCCGCAAGCTACACACGACTGCGAACGGATCGATAAATTTTTCGGCCATATCGCCGATAAATGAATCAATCCCGGTACTAATGGATTTGTCCAATATCGCAATTTTCCCTATCCGCGTATCGGAGCGAAAAAAACCTCAATAAATAACGAACGTCGAACGAGATTTATGCAGGACATTTATTGCAATTGGAAGACAAAAAGTCCTTTCTCAATTTATGCAATCAGCGACAGCATAATATTTGCCATCGTAACAGATGCATGGGGGTGGTGTGCAAACAATTTCGCAAATACGATCGCGACGTAGCGTAATTGGACGATTATAATAATATAATAATAACAATGCAATTTCCAAATTTCCCCGACCTCGTTCGTATTCGATATTCGTGGTTTACGCAAATATGAGAATAATTTCACATTGCTAACGTGACATGAAATTGATTCAGCGTTTAATGAAAGATGTCTACCTGGATCAAATATTTTGAGGAGGGAGATACCGTCAGGCGAAGAAAAAAAATTGCTGATTTTTATGATTTTTTTTTAAAGCAAACATTTCTCCGCCATTTTTTAGCGTTGGGGTATGTTTTATCAATACTTTTGGCTGTTACATCGTATTTTTCTAATTGATGTTTAAAAACGGACGCGGTCTTCTAAACTGCATTTTTTTAATGGGCGTGACGCATAGTTAAAAATATAATCGACCGGTTCTGATGACATTTGGTGTAAATCTTTCTTACTTCATTGTCTTAAACATGATCCTCAATGTTTATTTTTTTTAAGTCTATTTTGTTGCAAAATGTAACCATGTTCGACAACATCCGCTGCGACTCGTTTAGGAGACCGTGCATTAGCACCGCCATTAAAAAAAAATTAATTATAAAAAATAGATGTAAAAAACATGTTCAAAACCAAACTTTTATTTATAAGCTAAAAAATAAAAAATAATGTTTAGTGTATAAAGTTAAATAGTAAAACTACAGAAGAACCCCATCCTTGGTCACTCATCAAAGCCACAGGCAGTACAAACTTAATAAAAATTACACAAACACAGGACTTTACATTTTTTAAATATTTTTTCAAATGCTTGAGGCTTTATTTCAAGTGCCATGACGTTTCGAACTTTTGAGAAATTATTTAATAATTCTGAAGTTCTATTTTTATGTAAGTTTTATTAAGGAGTTACTAAGTACTTATAGTAGTTTATATATAAATATTATAGTTATGTATAAATATTATTTATATAAGTAGTAGTTATTAAGTATTTATTAAGTAAAGCCTGCGCCTTTGATCAGTGACCAAGGATGGGGTTCTTCTATAGCTTTACTACTTTACTTCATACATTAAGGGGGTACCCTCACTTGCGATTTTGAAAGAATCGATTTTTTTATTGCATTTTTTTGAAGTATAAGTATCTGAGAATATGTCCTGAAAATTTCAAGTCGACCCGAACAAAATTGACTGAGATATGAGCGTTGAAAGAGAAGAATCCGTGAATTGAAGAACTGAAACTGACACTTTAAACGCGTTTTTCTCAAAATGGCATTTCTGAAGTCGGTGACCAAGATTACTCGAACACTAATGAACCGATCTTCTTGAAATTTTGCAGGCTTATTTAATACATAAAAATGTAGTCTTTAATGGTTCGATTTTTTTTTCGAAAAAAATGGCCGTTTTATAGCAAAAAAACGGCCGTTTTTTTTCGTTAAAATCGAACCATTAACTTTGACTGTCCGCCATTTTGTGAAAAATGAATATTTTTTAAAATCCTTCGATTAAAGACTAGTTTATACTTATATTTGACGAAATCCATCCGCATTTTTTTTTCAGATGATCCACTTCGCCGCAATGTTGGTCACCGCAAACCGTGTATATAAAAACATTATTTCATTGACGGCCATTTGCCACTAAACAATGTAATATTTTTCAATAAAAAAATTACTGAAAGTTCTTCAAGATGTGTTCTTTAAGATGGTATATTGATCGATTAAACAAGTTTTGTAGTTTTCTTTAAAAAAATTCATGAAGAAGGCCTTTTTTGCGCTACAAGTGGGGGTAACGCCTTAAATACTATTTTTACTTTTCAGTTGAATAGTTTATAGATAAAGGCTTATTTTTGAACAGATTTCTACGTTGATTTTTTTATTTTGTACTTTATAGCATTTGAATTCTTTTAATGATTTGTCTTAATACCTTCGCTTGTTCGTATTCATTTGTTCAATATTAAATTTTATTAACTTGGGCTATTCACATGTTACATACTATACATTACGTATTTTTATATTATTTATTTTGTAGCTCCATGGACCATATCATTGCATTGTCACCGAACTTACATAGGTATGCCAAATGTCAGTTCAATCAGATGCCAGCAAGTGCTTGCAAAATGGATTACAAATTTTGAACCAGAAAGACATATGAACGAAGCAAGTTAAATAAAAGCTTGCAAGAAAACCACGTAGAAGCTAAAAATAGTAATAAAACATACCGTAAGTCTTAAAAAGGAGTGAAAAAATCTCTCCTTTAGACAAAACATCATGAAAATTGGCAATTGTTTTCTCGCCTAAAGGTATCTCCCCCTTAACGGAAATGACGCGATATTTGTCCAATGGCTGAGCATAATGAATCTCTTTTTTCCAACCGTTCTCCATATTGATTCCGTACTTGTGAGCTAAAGAGTTATTTCCTTCTTCTTGTCGTTTCCTGCATGGTTCATCATTAATCGATGCAGCGACAAGGGAACGATTGCAGACATTTCCGATAGCGAGAAAAATAAACCACGTGCAGTCGCTCATTTGTGAATAAACGAAGAATGAAGATTGTACTTACGGCTTGGGGGGCTCGATAACGAGTATTTCCTCCTTAAGCTGAATATCCTCGACCTGTGTGATTTTCGCTGGTGACAATTTCGTAACTGCAACGAGACAGAGATAAAAAGTCGATATTAAGGATGTTGAGTCCCTATGAAACACGTTAATGTTAATTGTTCAATAAATAGCTTCTTAATTGTCATGAAATTTTTACGCAACCTCCTGAATACTTCATGTGAAAACATACCAAATTTTGAGAATTCTATCATCATTACTTCAACCTCCTTAAGGGTTGAAATAAAAAATGATAAAAAAATTCTGAAAATTTGGTATGTTTTTGTATGAAGTATTTAAGAGGTCGTATTAAAATTTCACGACGATTAGGAAGCTCGTTATTAAAAAATTAACATTTTGTTAAGAACAATTTTTAAAAGAAATGAAAAAAAATTGTCAATAAACTTCGTTTTGTTTCCGTTGCTTTCAGTATATTGTAGATATTACAAAATTGAGAGGTAAAAAAAAATCTTATTGCAAAGTTACATCAGTTTCCATAAGACAACATTTAATTTGTGAATGTTAATTGTTCAATAACGAGCTTTCTAATTGTCGTGAAATTTTTACACGACCTCTGAAATACTTCATACAAAAACGTACCAAATTTTCAGAATTTTATTATCATTTGCGATTTGGGACCCAACATCCTTAAACGATCGTGATGTGCTTTTTGTTGAGATTAGACGAACGACGAATGATCCAAAATCTTCGTGGGTAATTTCTGCTTGGAAATATAGCTGCCTTTGGACACGAGTTTTTCCCAGTTTCCCCGTGCCCTCCTGCTTACACGATAATGGAACGCGTTGGGGGAGGGTGGGGGTGGGCAACACTCTGGAGGGCTCTCTCTCTCTCTCTCTCACTCACTCTTTCTCTCTCTCTCTATCTCTATCTCTCGGAAACTGGAAGCCAAGCTTTATTCAAGTGGAATCTCGAGTTTTCCTATAGGGACATGCCTTTTTTAAATTTGATATGCCAAAAATTAATCGTAAGATGTCGCCACTGCAAAACTTTTGGTTGCTTAGCAACAAAAATGGCACAACAGTGAACCGATGTTACTTTTTGCCGCAGTGGAAAAAATATTTTTTGTTTTAAAAAGTGTTGTTTTCATTGAGGTAATTCCATATAATTTATGTTATTGTTATATTTAGGAACCATAGCATTCATTTGACTCAATAAATACATAATCTGCCCAAAGATAGGAATATGTTCAAAAATATTACGTTCATATTCGGCCATGTCAAATCTTAATATCGGATACTTTATCGAGCCTAATAATGGATATCCGTTTGTGCCAAAATGTTCCTACCCAATCAAAGATTGACTCGTAAAGACTCATTGTTCGATAATAACGACAAAGTTAAAACAAAGAATGTTTTGTTTTATTTCGTATAAAAATCGTTCCCTAATATCAGATATGAGAAAAATGCAGTTTGGTCCTTGTATCGGGTGTCCGATTATAGGCAATGTTTTTGAAAATCATGATTTCTGTCATTTTTTGTAAAACATGCTATAACTCAAAATAGTCGAATGTAATTTTTAAAATAATTATTAGCATCTTGTTGTAGATCATAAATATTACATGTAGATCATACAAGCGTAGACCTTGAAGGTCTTAACAATTGTTTAATCTTTTCAATTTCAAACAAAAGCATCTGACATATATAGTGTCTCTTACCTATACGAGGGAACATTGAAAATACATTTAAAAAAAAGAAAATACTTTCCGGAGAGTTAGAAATGCCTTTTCTGAAAGGCACATTTGTATGTAATGTCGTGCCGGAAATATTCCTTGATTAATTGTCCCCGTCACGAGCATCGTCCCAGACACTTTCCCAGTAAAAAAATGAACCGATGCGTCCATAAAACAAAACTTTAGGAACTGCCAATTCCCGTTGAAAAATAACGCGAGAATTCGATTAAGATTCTTGACATCGAGACCTTGGGGAAGAAAGATGACGACGATTACCAAAGAGAAAGAGGGAGGGAGAGAGAGAGAGGGAGAGAGAGAGAAAGAGAGGTAGAGTAACAGAAATAAAAAGAAATGAGAAACGCATTTGCCCGTTGGATCCAATTAAAGTTTTTGAAAAATGGCGTCTAACGGTATTTCCCAGATATAATACAAACTCACGATACTCATCCCTGCTCTTCTTCAACTAAGCTCTTCCTCGAAATGAGTCGTCGAAAAGTTCAACATCACGTTGACACGACTAAAGTATTATCGAAGTACTTATCCAGCTCCATCATCATTTATTACATGAATTTATATATTTTCATCTGCCGCCAAATATATGAAAAAAAAGAAAGAAAAAAAACGAAATAGTCAAATTTTTTTTTGTATCGTACTTCCGGATTTATAAGGTATAGCCTTGCAGGTTTTTACGTATTACCTTTCTCAATTGAATACTCTCTTGTAACTCCATCAGCACTTTGCTAATCAAAATTAACTTCCGTTGCAAGTTGGTGGTGTTCACAAACTGTTTTTTCTTTATAAAATGTACATACCTAATCGTCGATAATCACGTAACACACATAAAGTATGAAAATAACACGGCCATGTTATTATTAATATCAAACTCTGGCAATACCTTAAGGGGGTATCCCAGTCTGGAAACTTGAAGTAATGTTTTTTGTTGCATATTGGTAGTGTGAAATTTCAAGAATATTTTGAGGCCAACCGGACGCTAAAATTCTAAAAATCGACGGAGTCGATTTGAATAAATCTTGGTACTCGGGGGTTTTCGGGGACACTGAGTGTAATGCTGAATTCAATACCATGGAGCATAATCCAATAAATAGGTCGAAATATATGAAGCTTGAATACCGAGTTTCATCTAAATCAGTCTGTATCGTTTGTATTCTCCATTCGCCATATTTGTTCGTCATTGTGAATTCCTGAATTTTCAGTTTGCATTCGTAATCAGGACGCTCAAAAACCCCAGAGTACAAGTTTTCCGGATAAAAAAATGTCCTGACATTTTGGGCACTTTTTGTCGAATTCTCTCTGCCAACGAAGGGGTCAATAGGGCTGCATAATTAAAATTCGCAAAGTATAAAATTGAATTGTAAAAAATTAGTAAAATCTTTCAGTTTTACGAAATTCAAACCCCGTCTGCCCATTCACTATTGTCCGTTCGCGTGCCTCGTAAACTCTTCCAACTAAATCTTTCAAGACAATATTGGGAACATTAACAAAAAGACTCTCCATATCGCGTTCTACTTTGTGGCAATCCGCGCTGAGGATCCTGCCACATCCCTCCTCCGTCCATAGCAAATGCGGCGAGAAGAAACAGTGCAAAATTAGAATCGGAATAGCGTGCCTTCGTCCTCAACATTCCGCACATTCATTTACGAACCTAACCCTTTAATCGTTTCAAACTTAAAGATGTTGAGTCCCAAATCGCAAACGATGACAAAATTCTGAAAATTTGGTACGTTTTTGTATGAAGTATTTCAGAGGTCGTGTAAAAATTCCACGACAATTAGGAAGCTCGTTATTGAACAATTAACATTCACAAATTAAATGTTGTTTTATGGAAACTGATGTAACTTTGCAATAAGTTTTTTTTTGACCTCTCAATTTTATAATATCTACAATATACTGAAAGCAACGGAAACAAAACGAAGTTTATTGATAAATTTTTTTTTATTTCTTTTAAAAATTGTTCTTAACAAAATGTTAATTTTTTAATAACGAGCTTCCTAATCGTCGTGAAATTTTAACACGACCTCTTAAATACTTCATACAAAAACATACCAAATTTTCCGAATTTTCTTATCATTTTTTATTTCAACCCTTAAGGAGGTTGAAGTAATGATGATAGAATTCGGAAAATTTGGTATGTTTTTACATGAAGTATTCAGGAGGTCGTGTAAAAATTTCATGACGATTAAGAAGCTATTTATTGAACAATTAACATGAACATGTTTCATAAGGACTCAACATCCTTAAGCTAACGAAATCCTCATCACCGACGATAAAAGCCTCCGAGCTATCGTCGGCCCCGCTACGTCCACGAAATTCCGTTGTCCTCGAACTTCCGTTGTCCTCGAAAATCGTCACCCCCAGAAAGTTTTGATAAATCTTGGCCGAATAGTTGAATATAAATCAGTCCATTTTGGGTGCATGCACGCGAGGTTCCGTTTAATTGTCCCTGTGATGGCTCATCGTAGTGATAAAGGCGAGCCTTCCAAGGCGCCCGTTAAATTTGCAAGGCGAAATTACAATAATAGCCAGAGGCGGGACGACAATAATTCCAGTACTGCGCGTTATAATTGCCATTTATCATTCCAGTACTGCGCGTATTAATTGGCATTTTACATTAGCGTGCTCAAAATCTACGAAAATTCCACGATCGCAACGTCTGCTGCCAATCATCTCGAAAAACGGGTAAGGTTCCGAACCCCCCCCCCCTGCCGATCGAGCTAAAATTTTGCACAAACCTTCGTTTTAATATTTTAAGGATGTTGAGTCCCTATGAAACATGTTAATGTTAATTGTTCAATAAATAGCCTCTTAATCGTCATGAAATTTTTACACGACCTCCTGAATACTTCATGTAAAAACATACCAAATTTTCCGAATTCTATCATCATTACTTCAACCTCCTTAAGGGTTGAAAAAAAAATGATAATAACATTCTGAAAATTTGGTATGTTTTTGTCTGAAGTATTTCAGAGGTCGTGTTAAAATTTCACGACGATTAGGAAGCTCGTTATTAAAAAATTAACATTTTGTTAAGAACAATTTTTAAAAGAAATAAAAAAAAATTTATCAATAAACTTCGTTTTGTTTCCGTTGCTTTCAGTATATTGTAGATATTACAAAATTGAGAGGTCAAAAAAAAACTTATTGCAAAGTTACAACAGTTTCCATAAGACAACATTTAATTTGTGAATGTTAATTGTTCAATAACGAGCTTCCTAATTGTCGTGAAATTTTTACACGACCTCTGAAATACTTCATACAAAAACGTACCAAATTTTCAGAATTTTATTATCATTTGCGATTTGGGACTCCACATCCTTAAGACAACCCCTAAAGGGATTTTGGGCGTCGCGCAATAGTTTGAAAACTATTAGACACGTATTTTCTTTCTCTTCGGAAAAACGTTTTTAAGGGGGGGGGGGTCTCCAAAAAGGAAGGTGTCTCACCCCGTAATTTATTTTTTTCCAATTATTGTATAGTGGGCTTGTCATTATTTTACTGTAGAAGAATTTTGGCTTTTGTTTCATTCAGATCGGTGATAAAAAAAAGCACGTATAATAGTTTTCAAGGCTTTATCACATATATGAATGTGAACAAAATCAACGGCGGACACTTGAGTGATGTGTCTTGTCGGTCTTCAACGAAAGCAGTCGCCCATCCCAGCCTGGCGAAATATCCCAAGGTCACACGAACGAGTAATTGGAATTTGTTGAGAAATATTGATTTTGCAAATGTTTAATCGAATAATATAATAGAGTTGCGAATTATCCGTGACGTATTGTCCTCCGAAAATTTCGAAGGATTTTAATTACCCTCGTGGCAGTTGCCTCCGAGCTAGAACGTGCTGTGCAGGCTGGACAAGAAGACACGATCGAGTCTATATTTGAAGAGCACCTATTGGCTCCGTGCACAGCACAGGGTAGAGGTAGAAAAATCGAACGCAGCCCCCCGAGTAAACAAAAATTGCAATAAACTCGGCTAGTCTGTCAAAATTGCAATAAACTTGGATATTCTTGGCTATCTGTCAAATCTGTACGAGACCAAAACGAGATTTTTCCAATCAAAGTAAAAATATTATTTTATTAAAAATGTGTAATAAATTGTAAAAATACCGGAAGGAACAGAAAATGCAAATTTCATAGATTCGGTGGGGCAAATTGGAAATTAGACAACGCAACGAAGGAATAGCTGCAAAACCTCAAAAGAAGTTTTGTAAGGCGTCGAAAAAATAGAGGTTTGCTTTATGTAAAAAAATAACATTTTTCAATTTTTTGGCCTCGTCACATGGGATGACCGCTTTAAGGACACAGCATGAGCTGAGTTTAATAATTCAAGCACATCTCATACCATAAGCTTGAATTATTAAACTTGGGTCATATTTCATTCTTAAGACGATCATCCCAATGTGATAGGTCCAAAAAGTGGAAAAAAATGGTCGCAAAAATTGTAAAAAATTTGTGCGTAGTATATGGACCAGGCATAACAGACGGTGAGTCGACATTTTCTTTGGGGAAATCTTACTTCAACTTTAAAACGCGTTTTTCTCGAAACTGTATTTTTCAAATTAGCTCCCATGATATCTCAGAAACAATTGAACGGATTTCGCTCAATTTTTTATGGTATAGTCAGCACAACTATAGTTCTCACGAACTAAAATATTTTTGATATCTGCCATAGATTTTTTTTATCTTGGAAAGGTATAAAAAATGACGAAACTTGGAACTTAACTTTTATAACTGTGCCAAAAATTCAATTTTTCATATTTTTAGTTTTCTCTAGTTCCTGCCTCAGGTCCACGAATTGAAATGTCCTACGATTTTTTTAATTTCAGATGAGCCTACCCTCCGGAATCATGGCAGTCGTCAGCCAACTTTTTTTACACATGAGTGCCTTTCGAACGCTGCAAAGTCGATTTAACTCGTTATTTTTGTTTGATAAAATTCGGAGGGCTGTAAAGAGTATTAATAAATGTATGGTAAAAATTCAAAGATAGTGTGTTTTAATGGTTCATTTTTTTAAATCCAAAAAAGTGAAAAAACATATTCCTCACATGGTATGACCCCGTTAACTCTTCTTCGCCCCTGACGTGTTCAGCAGATACTAACACTTTTCCCTTACATTGAATTTGAGGTTAGAAATAAATATTGTGAGTTATGTTAATTATTTTAATCAACTACATATACGCGAGTATGTTAATTATGTTGATATTAAGGGAGCTTTCCAGTGTGAAATTTTCAAAAAATCGATTTTTTTTTTTTTTGCTTTATCGAATAGTATACACTCTTCCGAATATTCCCTGAAATTTTCATGCCGAAATTCAGATTATTTCGGTTACTGTACAGCATTTCTTGGAAGAAGGCAACGGAGCGCTACAGCTACAGCGAAACTTTGAACGCGGTTTTCTCGAAACAGCATTTTTCAAAACGGTGTCCAACTTGGAGGGCAGAGTTTTAAAGCTATCGAGTTGAATTTTTTACACAATATTCTTAACGTCATTGTTTATCGTGCTATGGAAGCTTTTTTTTTTTTGACATCTTCCTATTTTTTTGTAAAAAAAACTGCCAAAAAAATGCTAAAATCGATACTTTTTGTTCAAACCGGCGCCATTTTTGCAAAAAAAAAAAAAAGCCTCCATAGCACGAAAGCCAATTATATACCGATCAATAATCTTTTTGTGTTTTTTGTTTCAGATCAAAATTGTGACCCCCAACGTGGACACCACATCCAAGTGCATTTTCTGCAACAATTGTTTCATCATTTTTATAGATATTAATTAATAAATAAATCGATCTTTAAAAAATTGTTTTGTATTCTTCAATACCCAATTAATATACAAAAAAAAAACCAGACCGATTAGATTATTTTTTCTTTAAAAAAAAAAAATCGCGAAAAACAGCGATTTTTCGGGCTGTCACACTGGAAAGCTTCCTTAATATACTCTCGAATCCGGTCTTCAAAATTATGCTCATTACTGTCTGTAAACAAAATTTTATTCATCATATTATAAAGTACTGCAGCAACAACACGTTTGTTAAATTTTGATAAAAGCTGTTATAAAGCTTCATTTTTCTCGTCTTACAACAAAATTACAAGTGAAGAAAAATACACATTTTAAGGAAATTTTACTTTCTTTTTCACTATACTGAAAGGAAACGATTCTTGCCATCTTTGGCCAGACAAATTGATTTCACGCAAACAATCTAAATGCAATTCCGGCTCGATTTTAATTATTATAATTTACCACAATATTATAATCACAATCACAGAGCCTTTGACAGAGCCGAATAAAAATACGAATGCTATGCGGCGTAGCGTTGCACACGGAGCCAATACAATACGAGGAGAAACGATGGAACGAATGATACCTTGCGGTACACGAGAAACCCATACAAATCGGAGATTGCCGGGACGGAATTGACAGTAGGTATAGAAAACTCAGCGAATGAAGGCCCGCTTTGATCATCGAGACGGCGTCCCTATGGCTCGTCGTAGTGTTTTAGTCAATGCATAACTATACGTACAGATATATACGTCGTACTTAATCCCAGCCACAAGGGCGTCTCGATACTCGAGAGCGAATGCTGATATCGCCCTAAATTACAGTTTACCGAAGGCCACGGTTGACTGAAGGACTTCGATGAAATGGAATCTTCCATACGGATAAACGTTTGCCAAGCATATTTCGTAAAAAAAATCATCCCCTTTTATATGGAATACGGTTGAAAAAATTGTTTTTTTTTCATCATTCAAAATTCGTTCTCGACGGATTCAATCTACGAAAATGCACTCTGCAATGCACTCGCACCACCAAAGTGTCCGCCTTCGATTTTCTTGAAATTCGTATACATGATAAAGCATTGAAAACCTTTAGACACGTATTTTTTTGCCTGCGGAAAAACGTTTTTAAAGTGGGAAACGACCCCTCAAAAAAAGCGTGTGACCTCTTAATTTAATTTGTTTTAATTATTCCCTAGTGTATTTTTCGTAGCTTTGTATTACACGAATTTTGAGTTGTGTTTTATTCAGATCGGTGGACTGCTAGTGGGTAAAACGGCAAAACCACCCCTCGACACCCTTGATTTGAGGGGTGGTTTTCCCTCTTAAACCGTTTTTCTGCAGATAAAAAAAATACGTGTCTAATAGTTTTAATAAAAAAAAATTAATAAAAAAAAGAAGTGTCTAATAGTTTTCAATGCTTTATCACATATATGAGTTTCAACAAAATAGACGGCGGATGCTTAAGTGATGTTCCTCGTCAGACGTCTTCCAGGATCCTGGATAGATATCTACGACGTAAATTAGCAAAAAAATTATAGTTAATAATTAAAAAACTCAAAGTATAAGTATATATATATATATATATATATATATATATATATTATATATATATACATATACTTATATTTTAAGTTTTTTAAATATTAACTATAATTTTTTGCTAATATATATGTAAGCATAAATATATTAAAATAAAAAATAAAGAAATGAGAATAAAAAGAACTTTCTCCACATTTCAACGATGCCAACTCCCCCGTACTTTACCGAATTTGTATGGGTTTGCTTTTTTTTTCAAATGGAAGCAGAAGACTAAAGCTTCCCCAAATTGCGTTTCGTTGGCACAAAAGTCGACATATTTGGAGTTCAGAAAACCTATGTCATTTACGCTTCAACAAAATGAGACGTACTGAAAACTAAAGCCTAGTGATGATGCTTTAACACGAAGATGGTTAGGTTATGGTCCGATGCGATTGAATATTAGTAACGCCCCCTCTCTTGTAAAGCCTTTGAAACTTACTTGTACCCCTAATAGATAACACGGTTCAAAAGGACGGTGCTCACTGCAAAATACGTTTTCGAGAACACTTTTTCAAATACCTAATTTCACTAGAAACTTGTCATCACGATTTTCAAAACAAGACAAAAATAAATAATGAGCTGTTTTCGACTGTTACATCGAGGCGAAACTCATCAACGAACTAGGCCATTACGAATTCACAATTTTCGGGGAATCAATTGCTTTCCGCGCACTGTGTACATTCATTGGCTTTAATCAATTCGACGATTACTGGGGCTTGAATTAAATGAATTACGAATGACCGACGCCACGAATCTATTGCATAATTTGCTCGGTCTGGTTCGTTCGAAGTTCCCCAGATATTACACCAAAGGTATTTGTCATTCGTCGGAGAGTTTCGTACCACGAAGCTCGCTGTTAAGGGGTTACCCCCACTTGCGATTTTGAAAAAATCGATTTTTTTTATTGCATTTTTTTGAAGTATACGTATCTGAGAATATGTCCTGAAAATTTCAAGTCGATCCGAACAAAATTGACTGAGATATGAGCGTTGAAAGAGAAGAATCCGTGAATTGAAGAACTGAAATTGAAACTTTAAACGCGTTTTTCTCAAAATGGCATTTCTGAAGTCCGCGACCAAGATTACTCGAACACTAACGAACCGATCTTCTTGAAATTTTGCAGGCTTATTTAATACATAAAAATGTAGTCTTTGATCGTTCGATTTTTTTTTTCAAAAAAAAATGGCCTTTTTATAGCCAAAAAACGGCCGTTTTTTCGTTAAAATCGAACCATTAACTTTGACTGTCCGCCATTTTGTGAAAAATGAATATTTTTTAAAATCCTTCGATTAAAGACTAGTTTATACTTATATTTGACTATATCCATCCGCATTTTTTTTTCAGATGATCCACTTCGCCGCAATGTTGGTCACCGCAAACCGTGTATATAAAAACATTATTTCATTGACGGCCATTTGCCACTAAACAATGTAATAATTTTCAATAAAAAAATTACTGAAAGTTTTTCAAGATGTGTTCTTTAAGATGGTATATTGATCGATAAAAAAAGTTTTGTAGTTTTCTTTTAAAAAATTCATGAAAAAGGCCTTTTTTGCGCTACAAGTGGGGGTAACGCCTTAACACAGATAGCGGCTGAGAATTCTTAGAAAATATTAGTGGTCGGCCATATTGTACGTCGAAAAAAAAATATATATATTTTCTAACAGCTTGATATTCATACTAAATAGATGTGTAATTAATTTTATGAGTAAATCACTTTTTCATACGAAAAAAAATTGTTAAATTCGCACATGATTTTATACTCCTTACTGTGACCTAAGGCCTTAATAATTAGCACTTCCATTGTGTTTACCTACCTGTCTCCAATTCATATCAGCGACTCAAATAAACTGAAACGATGTTAAACTTTACCAAAAATTACATCGTTTTATCAAAAAATCGATACTGTTTTCTCACTCTAGACGCGTGCTTCCGCCACAGTTGATACTTTCATATTCATTCGCCTCCCCGCCGCCCCGCCAAACTCCCGCGTATTCGTCTTGTCTTGAGTTCCCCTATAGGTAGAGGCTGATCCTGACTATTGTCAGGCATTTGCCTGGCTTTGCAGCGAGGACGTAATATATTTGGGTGAAGGTCATTTTTAAGACACACGATTTCGAGGTCCGTCTTCACAACGACCTAGTGTGCCGTTCCCAAACTCTACGTAACCCGTAATGTGTTCAACATCACTTTGAGATAAACGTCAGCAGATTTATATGAACGTCTTTTTACACTTTGTCCTCTGCCCAAAAGTAACTTTATAATTTAATTATAAAGTTTGATAACTTTATAATTTAATTATAAAGTTTGATAACTTTCTAATTAAATTAATATCCGGTTTAAAAAAATTGACAAACGTCCTCAAATCAGCCAGATGTGCCGATAGTTGGCATGGATATCACGGCTTCAAAATATCATTTTCCGATATATCGGCAACGATCACGTCACTATGAGGGCACTATCTGACCGAGGTGACCTGCTTCATCCAGCTTCAGCGCCGTGATTTGGTCACAAAATGATCCGAAAAAAAATTATAAAGATACTTCAAGATATGCAGAACAAACGCCACTGAACGGAATTTTTATTTCATCAACTGGATATCCATAAAGAATTTGGAAATTCACATTTTTGCGGGCTCTAGACTGGTAGTCTCCCTTTGGGCGAGACACCACTGTGACGGATTTAAAAAAATCGATTTTTTCGCATTCTCTCAAACTATACGTACTCAAGAATATATAAAAACAAATTCAAGTTAGAATAGTGAAAATTGACCAAGTTACAGGAAATTTAGTGATAGCATTGTCCGATGTTCAATTTTAAAAAACCGAAATTTCCGTAATTGCTATACCTATTGTTGTACGTCGCCATTTTCTTTTTTTTTTTAATTTAGTATAATAGAAGCCCCTAAATATAAATAAATATTTCGCCAGCGTTACACTTTTTTTACACCCGCTATTTTGTAAGATTTTCATGTCTTCGGAAAATGGCCATGTACAACGAAAACTACATTTGCATAGACTATGAAACTTTTTATTTTTCAGATCGATCGTTGTGATATTATCGATGCGGTCGTTGGACCACATTTTTTATAGAGACTCTATCATACCTCAATAGCGTTGTTATTTTGCAATTTTTCTAAGCGAAAAATTACACGAAACAAGTTTAATGTATGCTTAATAACATGACTTTTGTCCAAATGCCAAATAAATAACCGAGCAGAAAAAAAATTCGGAGAAAATTACGTTTATTCGGCTAGCCACAATGATGTCCTACCTTAACGCGCAAACGAGAACGCTATTTCCGAAGGAAAGTACGGTGGCAAAAGAAATTCGCTGGTGAAGCCGAAAGAAAATGAATTTAAGGATACGCGGAGCGATAATAATTGAATTGTATAATGACGGGAGAATATTCAAAGGATACGAGGAAGAGAGGAAGAGAAAGAGAGAGAGGAAGAGCGAATTTGATTCAAAGCACGTACAACCAACCGCACTGGCGATTGTATCCATCGAGCTAACGAGTTTAATTATTGCAAATTTATTATCCAATATATATATATATATATATATACACACAGTCGAACCTCGATATAATGAATCTCTAGAGAATTTCGTTATATCGAGTTTTCGTTATCTCGAGATCATGTTCTTTAAAATGTTCTTCAAAAAAAAAAATATGTATATATATATAATAGTACTATAAATATAGGAATATTTTTTTAAAGAAAGACAAGTTTTAATTGGCCCAATTTTTACAAGTAATTAGCAATTAGAGTACAATGTATATTATTATGTTGTTGTATCAATGTTTCGGGTGTCTATCGGAAGGGAATGGACAAATCTTCGTTATATCGAGGTATACAGGGAGTCCTGTTATAAATGGATAATCCTGCAACTGTCGATAGGTCAGATCATGCCCTACTATATGCTGGAATTTCAGTTTAGTGAAAGTCTCACGGTCTTCAAGAGATTGGGCTTAATTTTATTTTTTGAAAAAAAAATCATCTGCTTTTGCCTTTTCGCATTTTCGCATTTATAACAAAAAACAAAAATTCTCGTCAATCTACATTAGAATACCTAGAATACCATTTATTCAAAAGTTGCAGATATTTGAACTTAAGAAGTGAAATTTCAGTGAAAAATTTCGTTATAACTGCTCATAAAATGAAAAGTTTTCGATTAATCGGAAATTCCGTACGTACTTCTCTGCGAAATGCAATTAGGAACATAACTTTTAAATTTGAAGTGAATCGAGTGAAATTTGTTGAAGTTATTTGTCACGACAATTGGAAAAAAGCTGTTTCGAGAAATTTCGAATAGTCGGCCATTTTCTACATAAAAAAAATGTATATTTTTTTTCTAACAGCTTGATATTCATACTAAATAGATGTGTAATTAATTTTACGAGTGAATCACTTTTTCATACGAAAAAAAATTGTTCAATTCGCACATGACCTTATACCCTTACTGTGGCCTAAGGCCTCACCATTTAAGGTTAAAAAGGAGGCTTTTCTAGATAAAACAAATAACCAAGAGTACTTTTTTTAAACCGGGTTAAAAAAGTTATCATTTGTAGAAATGGCATGCGAAAAACCAAAAGCAGATGATTTTCATCTCGAAAATCGTGAAACTTTTACTAAATTGAAATTACGGCATATAGTAGGACATGATCTGACCTATCGACAGTTGCAGGATTATCCATCATAACGGGACACCCTGTACATATGTGACAGTATGATTCCAAAGACAATCGAGGCTCTTCCTATTCGATTCGTTCAAAATCAGCAATTAGTTAAGAAAAAAACCTTAAGGGGCTTTCTCAAAGCAGCCGGACGTGCTGATAGTCAACAGTATTGTGTATACGAATGTAACGGCTTCAAAAACCCCCTGACCTGCATGCAAACTCGCTGCTATCCGTAACCGAAGATATCCGTGCTCCTGCTTCATCCAGCAGTAATTGAAAATCGAACGAAGGAAAAAACAAGTCTCGCATAATTGAACGATCGAGCGCTGCATGAATACTGAATTAACCAGATTCTATTTACACGCTCATTACACATATTTATACATGCGTAAATATTTCGTGGCTTCCAGTAAAAAACTTCGATTCTAATTAATAACCAAATTTACGGTTCAATTAAGGCGATCCTTAAGATTCAATTTCGCGATAATTTAGCGACGAAAATAATTGAATCGGATATCGAACCGAGTATCCTTCGGCTGGGCGGGAAAAGTGCACTAATAAAATCGACAAAGCAGCGTTTACGACCATGAAAAATTATAGGACCAGTTATCGTTATCGGATGCTCGAACGGCCAGGAGGAAAGGACGGGAAAAAGCTCGAGTATCGAGGGTGAATAGTTAGTCTAACATGCGTCCAGCTCCAAAGGTATTTCTTTTTTATTTTGCAGTTTGAATAACGAGTACTTTTCGTGAAGTACAGAACGCTTTTTCGATGTGGAAAAAATATATGTTGGCACAGTTTTAATTTCATTTCAACGTCGGACATATTTGACTCTCGCATTAAGGGGTTAGGCCTAGTACCTACTATTTAAAGTCGAAAAATCGCGTTTTTCGACTTTAAATATATATATTTATGTTCGATATATATATTTATATATACTTTATATATATATAAAGTACTTTATATAATATTTCTCTTTAGTCTTTATATATATATATATCGATAGTATATTAGCTTATAAATGTCAAGTTATGTCAAGTTATGCAAGAAAATGTCAAGTAAATCGGATCAAAATTGACAGATTTATCAGCTGTTATGTAGACGCCCGTCGGAACACTCGGACCGTCGTTCGAAACTTTAAACGCTTTTTCTCGAAGATACGTTTTTAGAGTCGGTGAGGAAAATATCTCAAAAACTACGGCAACGAAATTTTCAAAAATTTTCGGGCTTCTTTTAGATGCAAAAATATAGTATTAAATCGAAGGATTTTTTCCAATGTGAACGTTCTATTTAATGAACGAAAAATTCCCATTTGTTCGCAAAAATTCAAATTCACTTTGACCACGCGCCTTTTATTTAAATTCGATATTTCGGAAATTCATTCGATTAATCACAAGATAAACTAATACGGTAAGTAAATCGGTTTGATTTTTTATTGTTAGATAACTATACAATAATATATGATCTAGAGAAAGAATATATAATCTATAGAAATCAGATTAAATGTAATAATCAAAATATCTGGTTGAGAAGGGCTCACAGCAAAATATCCGAAATGTCGAAATGTCTCCGAAGGTGCTTACCGGACATCGGCTGTAGGCTAATTATATATAAATATTTTCACACAAAAAAATGGTAGAGTATTTTCAGATGACACTTTTTCCACTGCCTAATTTTTCTAGAAATTTATCATCTCGATTTTCTGAAGAAAAAAAATCCCAAGATCGAGCTGTTTTCGACTGTTAGACCTAGGCGTAACCCGTTAAGGCCTTAGGCCACAGTAACGGGTATAGAAACATGTGCGAATTTAACAATTTTTTTTTGTATGAAAAAGTAATTCACTCACAAAATTAATTACACATCTATTTAGTATGAATATCGAGCTGTTGGAATTTTTTTTTCGATGTACAAAATGGTCGACTACTCGAAAATTCTCGAAAAAGCTTTTTTCCAATTGGCGTGACAAATAACTTCAACAATTTTCACTCGATTTACTTCAAATTTAAAAGTTATGTTCCTAATTGCATTTCGCAGAGAAGTACGTAGGGAAATTCTGATTAATCGAAAACTTTTCATTTTATGAGCAATTTAATATCAGTTATAACGAAATTTTTCACTGAAAAGTCATTTCTTAAGTTCAAATACCTACAACTTTAGGTATTCTCATGTAGATTGACGAGAATTTTTGTTTTTTGTTCTAGGTCAAAAATTGAGGATGCTAAATGTCACGCCGCGGAGCGCCTGAGATAAAGATAACAAAAGAAAATATTAGTAGTCGGCCATTTTGCATTCTCGGCGGCAATTCTCGGCGGCAAGAAAATATGTGACATTGCGCGGAGGGAGGCCCCGTGGGCCCTCCGTGAGTGCCTGCTTGATATTCAAAATTATTCGTGTCCTCGTCGCTCTGCACGCTTCCAACACATTTACATCGAATTCACAATTAAGGCGATGCGACACTCGGCCAGTAAGTAACGAAATATGTTATCAACGATTTCCAAAGGTGTTTGAGTTTTGGGTAAAGTGGGTAATTATATACCTCGTGTCCTTAAGGGGTTACCCCCACTTGCTATTTTGAAAAAATCGATTTTTTTTATTGCATTCTTTTGAAGTATAAGTATCTGAGAATATGTCCTGAAAATTTCAAGTCGATCCGAACAAAATTGACTGAGATATGAGCGTTGAAAGAGAAGAATCCGTGAATTGAAGAACTGAAATTGACACTTTAAAAGCGTTTTTCTCAAAATGGAATTTCTGAAGTTGGTGACCAAGATTACTCGAACACTAATGAACCGATCTTCTTGAAATTTTGCAGGCTTATTTAATACATAAAAATGTAGTCTTTAATCGTTCGATTTTTTTTTTCGAAAAAAAATGGCCGTTTTATAGCCAAAAAACGGCCGTTTTTTTCGTTAAAATCGAACCATTAACTTTGACTGTCCGCCATTTTGTGAAAAATGAATATTTTTTTAAATCCTTCGATTAAAGACTAGTTTATACTTATATTTGACTAAATCCATCCGCATTTTTTTTTCAGATGATCCACTTCGCCGCAATGTTGGTCACCGCAAACCGTGTATATAAAAACATCATTTCATTGACGGCCATTTGCCACTAAACAATGTAATATTTTGCAATAAAAAAATTACTGAAAGTTCTTCAAGATGTGTTCTTTAAGATGGTATATTGATCGATTAAAAAAGTTTTGTAGTTTTCTTTGAAAAAATTCATGAAAAAGGCCTTTTTTTGCGCTACAAGTGGGGGTAACGCCTAACGAAAAGAGGCCAGTAATACCGTAAGCTATTGGCCACAGGAGAAGAAACATTTGAGAGAGAAAAAACGTAGGATCGGGACGAAGAAAGAAAATACGAGAAGGAATTAGACGTCGGTCTGCCACGGTGTGCTAGCGAGACCCTGGGGTGCCCTCTCCGCGTATACATCCGAGCTTCTCCCGTCTGTTCTTTTATTTTCGCCTCAGAACCATTATCACGGCCTCGCTGGACCGAGCAGGGCTGCTGTACGGTATAACTCGAGGATGCGATAGGGGTGCTAATTGGGACGTGGACCACCGTACGAGTAGGAAAAAAAAGCTGGCACAAGACGCGTGTAAATATTTCAGCCTGCCCTACGCGACGGAACATCGAGTTACAATTAACCTGGAATGGTTGACTTTTTCCATGCCAAACACTTTTTTTTTCCTCGCGCTACATGTTTCCAATTTATCCTTCCGTCTGTCTCGGCTCTATGCCTCATTGTATTTCTCCCGTTCGTTTCTTCGTCGTCCAGCTAATGCCAATTAAAACGTCGTCGTGCCATTTTCAATTGCCGTTGGAGTGCCCCGATAAATGCAATCGCGGGAAATTGGAATAACATTGAAGTTGAGTTGAAGTTGATCGAGATCGAATTAGCATCGTGTCTCGAAGTTTGCAAAATGGACTGCCATCGTTGTATCAATGAACACGTCGCGGCGATCTGGGGAACTTTTAGTTACGTTCTGTGAACAACGGTTGCCATTTATAGGCACGTCTGGCGAGTCCCGAAGGTACAATGGTCCAACGGGGAAAGACCTTATCGAGGTAGGCATTCGCGGGCGAACTGCCACCCTTGCGTAGTACCGGCAACGTTCGAATCGGGGATTGATGGTGGTCAGGAACTAGCGATTCGTAATCACCGACGGCGTTAAGCCGCTTCTCCGGAATGTTCTACACGATCAAAGATTGATCACCAATCTTTGTATCCGTGCGATTTATAGGCCGCGATGCATCAATGCTCGAACCTCGCCAGCCTGAACATTCGTTAAAAGAATATCCTTCCATTTTTCGACAAAAGACAAGACTTCTCTTCCCGCGAGATAGACCTGGCCGCGTGGATAAAAAAAACACCTCCGTTCGAACGCCCACATTTAGGAGGCATTTTGGTATTTCAATTTTCGAGACCAATCTTCCATGGCATATGATAAAGCACCGGTGAATGGATCGTAATCGAGCTCGAGTTGAATATTCACGAGGCAATTGTAGAAGAACTGCGACCAGAGAGGAAGCTGAATGAAATGGGCATTTATATATATATATATATATGTACACGGAGAGAATTTTTAAGTAATTTTTACTGTGAAATCACAGTAACTCGGTGACAAATGTGCAATTCTTCAGGTTTTTAGGAAATAAATTATAAATTTTCATGGAAATGAATCAAAATTTACTTTTGCGTAACAGAAATTTAAAATATTTTCCAGAATTTTTACTGAAATTAATAGTAAAATTTCATGAAACGTAAAGATTACGACAATAAGTTAAAAAAGTGCTAATATAAATGAAATTTTTCAGTGGAACATTGAGAAATTTGCGTGTTTTCCATAAAAATTTAAAAAAGGAAGCCGAAATTTTCCGTGCGTCCACCGGAATTTTACGTTCTTTATAGTAAAAGCAGTTAGGGCTAGGTCGCCTGACCGTACGCGTGAGCTCTGTGTGCGAGCGTGCGTATACGTGAACGCAAGCTGTAGAGTGCGCTTGTGTATGACGCAGTATGACGAGCACGAACGACGCCGACCCGCGTTGCTTAGCAACAGCGGTACCGCGCATGCGCATTATAGTACGAAGCATGGGCCAAGAAAGCCTCGTGGTCTCGTGCAGTCTAACGTGTTCTACGCAGTTCTACGCAAGAAAACAAAGAAACGTGAAAAGAAACTTCGATAAAGGACGTCTACAATGGTACGGAAAGATGATATGCTAAAATAAGTAGCAATCAAGAACACAAATGTTCAGAAATACAGTATATAGAGTATTTATTTAATCATAGGGAATTAATTTTTCGCTAGGGATTTTAGAAATTTCAAGTTTGTCCAGGTTATTTTTACTGTAGAAACTTGGAATTTTTGAGGCAGCCCATTGTTATAATTCTACATGAGAATGTGTCAGAATTTTTACTGAAAGAAATGTAAAAAATTATGCTACTTGCTTAAATTTTTACATGAATGCAAGCAAAATATTAAAAGCTAGTGTCAATTTTTGACTACGTGCACATTTGTCACCGGTCTCAAATTTTTCATGTAATTTTTACGGAGATTTCACCGTAAAAAATACTTAAAAATTCTCTCCATGTATGTATGTATGTATGTATGTATGTATGTGTGTGGGGGTGGGTGTGGGAGAGAGAGAGAGAGAGAGAGAGAAAAGTGTAGAAGAGAAGAAAAGGCAGAGAAATATGTTCCAAGGTCGTAAAGCTCGCGGGGGTTTCAATATATAGGTCACGAATGCAGCGCCTCGCAGCAACCGCCCTCCATCTCCGTAAGCTCGTCGAATGGAAGACAGAAAAGCTAAAAGTGAAAATCTTTTGGTTTTCCGAGGTTCCATCGACAAAAGAATCGAGTCAATCATCGATATTACGTTATTTTTTTTTTTTTCCATCATCTGCGTGTGATGGCCGAATAACGAGGTCACGAAGAAAAAGAAGAAACAAATAATGGAAGCAAGTCCAAGGAGAAGGAGCTTCGTTACCGGAGAAAAATTGAGTCTCCTCATCGACGGAACAAAGAAATGTTGTATCGAAGGACTGGAGCCTCGCACAAGTCGAGAGACCCGCATAAAGATGCATCACTGTAAGTGTGTATGAGACAGGTTCAGGGGGATATGGATGGACCAAGTACACGCGATCTATTTGTGACGGAGCTGCGGTGGCGATTATTCCCATTTTTCTCCCAGTTTCTACCACTCTGTTTCCGCCTTCCGCCCTCCGCTGGAGCTGCTTCCAATTTCCCTTAAGGGGTTACCCCCACTTGCGATTTTGAAAATATCGATTTTTTTATCGCATTTTTTTGAAGTATACGTATCTGAGAATATGTCCTGAAAATTTCAAGTCGATCCGAACAAAATTGACTGAGATATGAGCGTTGAAAGAGAAGAATCCGTGAATTGAAGAACTGAAATTGAAACTTTAAACGCGTTTTTCTCAAAATGGCATTTCTGAAGTCGGTGACCAAGATTACTCGAACACTAATGAACCGATCTTCTTGAAATTTTGCAGGCTTATTTAATACATAAAAATGTAGTTTTTGATCGTTCGATTTTTTTTTTCGAAAGAAAATGGCCGTTTTATAGCCAAAAAACGGCCGTTTTTTTTCGTTAAAATCGAACCATTAACTTTGACTGTCCGCCATTTTGTGAAAAATGAATATTTTTTAAAATCCTTCGATTAAAGACTAGTTTATACTTATATTTGACTAAATCCATCCGCATTTTTTTTTCAGATGATCCACTTCGCCGCAATGTTGGTCACCGCAAACCGTGTATATAAAAACATTATTTCATTGACGGCCATTTGCCACTAAGCAATGTAATATTTTTCAATAAAAAAATTACTGAAAGTTCTTCAAGATGTGTTCTTTAAGATGGTATATTGATCGATTAAAAAAGTTTTGTAGTTTTCTTTAAAAAAAATCATGAAGAAGGCCTTTTTTGCGCTACAAGTGGGGGTGACGCCTTAAAAAGAACGTACCAAGCGTACTTGCGACGAAACGAGACTGCGCGTGTACAGAGTCCTTCGAGTCATGAGGAAGCATCCCTCAATAGCAGTCGAGACAAGCAATATTTGCGGAATATCGAGCAGCAAGAGAGATACCAGGCGAGCGAACGAGCGATAAGTTTCTAGTTGTTCCACTCTGGAGTACATTTTCAGGGCTCCGTAGTCAAGCGAGAAACCCTTGTAACTTCGTCACGTCCGTCTGGCTGTCGCAGCCTCAGTGTTTTGACATTTCTAGACCTATATGCGTGAAATCTTGCGAATAGGTGCCTCCAAAGGAACATCACTTCATGATCCGCCTTCGATTTCGTTGAAACACATATATGTGATTAAGCTTTGAAAACTATGAGACACGTATTTTTTTATCGGCGGGGAAACAGTTTTAAGGGGGGTTACCACCCCTCAGAGAAAGGCGTGTCACCCCTTAGTCCAATTTTATTGCAATACTCCTACAGTGGTTTGTTCATCATTTTAACATTAGAAGAATTTTGGTTTTTGTTTCGTGAAAATCGGTGAACTGCTCGGGGGCTGAAACTACAAAGTCACCCCTCGACACGCCTTTCCTCGAGGGGTGGTTTTCCCACTTAGAACCGTTTTTCCGCCGATAAAAAAGCGTCTAAGAGATTTCAATACTTCATCACATATAAAAGTTTCAACCAAATCGAACATGGACACTCAAGTGATGTTCGTCAGATGAAAACCTCAATTGACATGTTGCGGAATGTTGAAAAACGATGTTTAGCGTAATTTTTTCGCTCGCCCCATCAAGTGGGCTGTCATTGGAGAAGTCGTCGGAAATTAAATTGACGTTCCATTTATGATTTTTCAATTTTGAGCCCCAGCTGGGAAATAGCTTGCCACACGTTTGCAAATAGCCGATTCGAAAAATCTGGAGAAACGACAGGTACTACAACTTTCGATGAAAGTTATGTTGGTTACGTTGCATCAAAACAGACGATATTGACAACCAAGTTACCGCTAAGTTGACGTCATAGGAACTCCATCAGAGTTAGACGAACAACTTTGTCACGAGTCGTTTGAAGCCTCGTGAATGAAATGTGGAAAATCAAACAAAGCCAGCACATCTTCGAACCTGCTGTACCATTAGGGTTTAACGATCGCGGATTATGATATGCAATCGAAATGAGCATGTTGATCGTGCCACAACGTTCGCAATGATATTAATTGCGTTTTAATTAAACATTGCTGCTCCCGCTGATTGCACAAATCGCTCTAGAATCCTGCCCCATGACATATGCAAATGAGCCTGCATACACCGAGGCATCAATATACAAAGCATGTTCATCCCTGAAGCAATGACGATGAGCTTGCACCTTTTGTCCCAAATCGCAGAGCGGCCTTCTGACTCTGCGTTTTCGACATGATCCCTGCATATGAACCCTCAAGGGTGGGTATAGAACAGGGTGAAGCTAGTGCATATGTCGCTTTTCGCAAATTTCTGTTTCCTCATTCTGCCCAACTTTCCAACGGAACGAATGCCTATTTTCCTAAATTTCCCTGGTGTCGCCACTAAAAGCTCGAGTAATATTTAACGGGCAGCAAAGAGCAGCAGGATAACCGACTACTTGTTATTGGCGTTGATCCAATATCATCTCGTACCACTGATCCATTCTAGCAAGTGTTTCTTGCCGCCGATCAGGCTTGGTGCCCGAACGATTTTGCAGAAGCACAGTAGACCCAAAAGTACTCACCGTTTCCTGTAGCGTTCATGAATCCACTGCCCAATTGTCGCAACTTGCTGAATGTCGTGCCGCCATCGTCGGGTGTCACGGATCCCGCGTTGCTCGGCTGCTCGGTTTGCGTCACCATCTAGTTTTTGTCGTTGTCGAAAATAAATACAAAGCACGGCGTTAGCCAAACAAGTCAAAGAGCATCTGTGAGGATGACGAGAGGTGGATGGAAGTATCAGTTATAAAGGCAAGTGACGGATCAACG